>PVLD010000435.1:248454-289961 GCA_004027595.1 Dinomys branickii | reverse complement strand
TTTTTTTTTTTTTTTGCCTGTTTTGTTTTCTGTCTTTGGATGTTTGGTTTTTGTGTTTTTATGTTGTTGAGAGGATTAATGGTCTGACCAATTTTGCATGTCTGTATATGGGTTCATATATTTACACTTCAATGATATCAATGGATAAAGCAATAACCACTGTTGAGAACATGTCACCTTGTTTATAGATCAGTTGTGATTGTACTACTTTTTATGCTGATTGGTGTCTGTTTGTTAATATGTTTTTGTACTTTTTTTTTTAATAAAAAAAGGAAACATAGAAGAGCAAAAGAGAATGATGTATAGTATTGTCACCTATCACAACAATGAATTGTGCATTCCTCTGATAACAGCTTATCTTTTGTTAGGTAGTGGAAGGTAGGGAATGGTCTAGATGAGGCTGGATTGGCTTTCGATAAACCATTTTGCTGATAATATATAAATGGTCAGTTTTCTCTAGAAGGTACAGGTAATTGCCATCTATACTTGTCAGCTTTGAAATTTAAAAAAAAATTGAAAATTTTCAAGTCTTTTAGCTTATAAAATGCTATAAACAAGTAAGTTAAGTAAAGGCGACATGCATTAAGAGTCATTGTAATTGAGTGTGTTAAAACATTCCTGTGGTCCCAGCACTTGGGAGTTTGAGCCAGGAGGATCAACATGAGTTTGAGGTCAGCCTGGGCTACATAGTGAGTTCAAGGCCATCCTGAAATACATAGCAAGACTGTATCTTGTAAAAACAAAAAAGTTATTATAGCAATAATTTGAAAGAATAAAAATCCATCATAGTAACTTTGAAGTAATTCAATTCTTTATATGAGAATGGGAAAGGAAGTTGAGAAAATCCCATATTAAAGAAAAACATGCTATTAAAATAATGATATCAGTCTCTGTTGTCCATTAGAAAAATATAATACGATGTTAAGAGGGAAAAAAAGGACACAAAATTGGATTCACGTTACATTAATAACTATGAAAGATATGCATTAAGATATCAGAGCAAGGAATCTGCTTTTATTGAAGCTGTCATAAAACTTGATAATTTGATAATTTTCAAGTTATTTAAATCCTCCAACTCTTCTCATTGAAAAGAGCATAACACATTCTATCATTGTCATGAACCTTACGTAAGCAAATGCAGAGAAGGCATTGCCTGGCACTGACTAGTAATTGTTTATGTAACTCTATCAAAAGACCCCAAAAGACACATAAAAATGAAAACAACGATGATGCTAAAATGGTAAGATTTATTTTGCTTCCTTTGTAGTTTTTCTAGAATACTATTTCTTCTGCAATTACAAACAAACTAAAGGAAATTGTGCATCAGAAGCCCACATATAGGTGAGACTAGCCTATAAGTGCCAAGGACACGCTCTCAACAGGTGACTGCACCAAGCTGAGGTTTTCTTGTATTTCATGGTCAAACCTTTTTGCCCCAGATATTGTGTTAAATAATCTAAAATAGACTCTTTATCTCAATCAATTCACATTCTCTATTCTTTTTTGAATCACCTGGATAGCATGCTCCCAGATTTCAAGGATGCAAGAGTGGATCACCTTTCTTTCTTTTTATTCCACTTACATCAAATTATAAGGCTCAAACTATTTTGGAAATAAATGAGGGCCAATATCCAACCAAAAGAGAAAATAATCATCGCCTGAAGTAGACGTAATTCGAACCAAATAATATATCCCGGCCAACCTTTCAGTAATTTCTATTACACTTTAGGATATGGCCTCCTATGTGATCTACAATCTCCAAATTCATTTCCTTGTGGCCAAGTGGAGCTATATCCTATTGCTGTGGTTTGCTTAAATGTCCCCCCAGAGGGCTGGGGATATAGCTCAGTGGAATAAGTGCTTGCCTAGCAAGCGCAGGGTCCTGAGTTCGATCCCCAGTACCGCAAAAAAAAAAAAAAAAAAAAAAAAAATGTCCCCCCAAAGCCCATGTTGAAAGATGCAGTTGACAGCCTGTTGTGCTGCGGAAAGTGGTAGAATGTAACGGGACAAAGGTAGGTCATTGGAGGCAAGCCCTTCAAAGTGGTATTGGGACCCCCCCCTTTTTTTTGTCTCATGGCCATCTTGAATGAATAGTTTTGTTTTATCACACACTCTCTACTGTGCTGTTTTCTTGGCCAAAGTCTCTAAGCAATGGAATCAAATATTAATGGACTGAAACCTTAGAAACGATAAGCCAACGTAACTCTTTCGTCATAAACTGATTATCTCATATTTTTTTCACAGTGACAGAAATCTGAATAACATGCCTGTTAATCCCATTCAGAAATTTTAAATTCCAGGTCCTGTGATTCCAACTCAAATCAGTAGACCTGGGAATCAGTAGCACATACACCAGTGACTGTCTTCATTATTTTTCTCACTGGTGAGACAAAATACCCAACATGCACGGTCAAGGGATGAAAAGTTTGTAGAGGTTTCAATCTATAGTTAGATGGCTCCACGGAATGGTAGCATAGCAGAGGAGAAATAATTCATGGCCTAAATGGCAGAAGGCAGAAATCCATTTTCTAGTATCCAGTGGAGGAGGAGTGGTTTCCAGATGGGTTCAAAGAATCATGAAACCTAGATCCCTTCAATGCCCAGTTCTCGATAGGGTTCATGTTCCTATGAGAATCTAACATCAGCATTCATTTGACAGGCAGCAGAGCTCAAGCAGTGATGCTAAATGGGGCCTTGCTCTGTTACCCGTGCTGCTCACCTCCTACTGTGTGCTGTGCTTGGGGACCCCTGCTTTAGGATGATTTCCTCATTGTGAAAGAAAGTGACAGCTGTATTCACTCAGCTTTCTAATTGAGATAATGAGCAAAGTAACTGCATGCATGAATGGAAGAGGAAGGCAAAAGTTTTGGAAATAAGGAACCCAATATTTTTCAGACACTGTCATCATTTGAGTTTATAACAGAGAATCAAAAAAGGAGAATGTTTCCTCCCTGTAAAATGGAAAGTCTCTGGAGTATGTAAATGAGATGGGTAATAACTTACTGCATGGGAGTTTACATTTGTGAAGGTAACAGAATCTAGACATGTAGGCACCCCGCCCTGCACCTTTGAGACAGAGAAGGAGCTCCACCTGGGGAAGTGGCGCCTGAGCAGCCTGTCTCTGGGGAACTCTCTGCTGGTGGGTGAGGCCTGTGTCATAGAGGCAGCCCAATTCTTTGTGGAACTCTCCTTGGTGGCCTGGAGACCCTGGTACCAAAGGCCAGAATTTCCCCACCATCGCAGGTGTGGTCTGAGCAGTGCACCCCAGTAATTGCCTGGGGATCCTGGGCCCAGTGGTCCATGGCCTGCTACAATCTTGGGATAAGTTTAATATCCAGGTAAACTAGGGTCCCTAGAGCCTTTCAGTGAGCTACCTGGGTAGCTTGTAGCTGAGCACTTTTCATCTAACATCCAAATTGACAAGACATAGGAGCAAAATGCAGTCTCAGAACTCAACTCCACACAGAACAAGTCCAGGAAACACTAACATAGGAGAACTTGAAAACCATGTACCTGAAATCTCTTAAATGATCACATTTGAAGTAAAGAAACAACTCCATCAGGCAATGGAAGAGATCAGATCTGAAACAATCTCTCAGGCAAAAACTGAAATGACAATATTAATGAAAGAAATGCTCCGCACATATGGAGAAGAAACAGATAGACATGTATAAAAATTAGCCACTAAATGCCAGTATTTTCTTCTGCCACTTGCCATGGTTTTGGCCAAGAGTGTTATACAAAGATAGAAAAGGGTGAAATCACAACAGATCCTACAGAAACCCCAAATAGTCATCAATATTTACTTTGAGAAACTGTATTTTAATAAGATAAAAAACACAAAAGAAATGGACAGAGTCCTTGATACATATGAATTGCCAAAACTGAATCAAGAAGATATAAAAATTCTAAAACAATTATCAGTCAATGAAATGGAAGATGTAATTAAAAACCTACCAACAAATAAAAATCCAGGCTCTGACTGATTCACTGTTGAATTCTATAAGAAATTCAAAGAAGACCTAATGTCACTACTTCTTAAACTCTTTAATGAAACTGGAAAGGAAGCAATATTCCCAAATTGATTCCTGGAAGTAAGCATTGGCACTACCTGGATACCAAAAGCAGACAATGATTCAAGAAAGGAGACAACCACAGGCCCAATTCCATAGTTAATATAGATGTGAAAGTCCTCAGTAAGATACTGGCAAATAGAAAGAAGCAAATTATCAAGATGATACACCACAACCAAGCAGGATTCATCGTAGGTATTCATGGGTGGATCAGCATACACAGATCAATAAATACAATGCACTATATCAAATGTGTCAAGGACAAAAACCATAAGATCATCTCAATAGATGCAGAAAAAGTGTTTGAAAAAGTCCAACACCAGTTCATGATAAAAAAAAAAAATCTAGAGAAAATTTGAAGAGATGGGTCTTTATCTCCATCCGATGAAAGTTATCTATGACAAACCAACAGCCAACGTCATACTAAATGGACAAAAACTGAATTGTCTCTCTCTGAAATCAGGAACAAGATAAGCATATCCATTGTCACCGCTCTTATTCTGGGAAACACTAGCCAGAGCAATTAGACAAGAGAAAAAATAAATACGGATAGCAAAGGAGGAAGTTAAATTATCATTATTTGCAGGTGACATTATACTCTACAGAGAAGATACCAAAAACTACATCCAAAGACTTCTAGATTTAATAACCAAATTCAGTAGCATGGCTGGATACAAAGTCAACATTCAAAAATGAATAACATTCCTGTACCCAAAGAAGTAACTCACTGAGAGAGAAATTAGGGAAACCACACCCCCACAATAGCATCCAAAAAAAAGGAAATACGTTGGAATTAATCTAATGAAGAAAGTAAAAGACATTTACACAGAAAACTAAAATAGTCTGTAAAAGATTGAAGAGGGTATCAGGAAATTGAAAGATATCCCTTATTCTTGGGTAGGAAGAATCAATACATTGAAAATGGCCATACTTCCGCAATTGTTACATAGTCCTAATGCACTTCCAATCCAAATATCAATACCATATCTCATTAAGTAAAATCAAAGTGGTACAAAGTTCTAAATATTAAAAGAGAATCACAGAATCTGTTGGAAAATAGTGTATGAAGAACTCTGTTTTTTATTTTTTATTTTAGAGAGAATAAAAAGCAATAAAAACAATACAGAATTTCAAAACAAAATGATAGCAAATTAACAATGGTTATTATGTTGTATATTATTATCTTCAAAGTAGTTGCTCAGATTAGTAGATAGAGGTATATAAGATTGATCAAACAAGATAAGCACTAACTGAGCCTTTCAATTAACTAATAGAAATTAGTAGTGCAATTATTTTAGTTATCATATAAACAAATATATATTCATTATATACATGATATGATATATTCATATATATATTCTTTCTCTTCTTCTTTCCCCTATTCCAGTTGTTCTTTCCTTTGGAGCAATTCTTTTCCCTTTCACAATATCTATTGTACCTTTTGGATTTTATTTACTTTTTCAGTTTCTTACACTAGGGAGACAATACAATGGTTACACATATGATTCTGATTTATTTCACTTGCATGGCCCCTAGTTGCATCCATTTACCTATAAAAGCCTCGAGTTTGTCTTTCTTTATAGCTAAATAGTATAAACATTGTATAAAAATAGCACATCTTTTTTACCCACTCCTTGGTTGATGGACATTTGGCTTGTTTCCAAGATTTAGCTATTACAAATTTTGCTGCTATAAACATGGGTGCACATATATCACTGCAGTGTGATGTTTTTAATTATTCTGGGAAAGTACCAGTCCTAAATTCCTACCAATAGTGGAGAAAGATTCCTTTGTCCATAAAGCCCCACCAGCAGTTGTTATTGGTTGATTTTTCATGATAGCCATTCTTTCCAGGTGAGATAGAATCTCAGTGTTGTTTTTAATTTGAATTTCTAAAATGACCAATGATGTTGAACATTTTTTCATATTTTTTGCCATTTATAGCTCTTCATCTAAGAAGTGCGTATTCATCTCAGATGCCCATTGTTGGATTTGGTCTTTGAATTTTAAGGGTCTGATTTTTAAAAATTCTTTATATGTTCTAGATAGAAGTTCTTTGTCTGAGGGACAGTTAGCTAAAAATTTTCCCAACTTGTGGGCTTTCTTTCACTCTGTTGGTCATTTCTTTTGATGTGCTTAAGTTTTTTTTTAACAAGATAAGATCCCAGCTGTTGATTCTTTGAAGTATTTCCTTGCATTTTGGTTTTTCTTCATGAACTCTTGGCCTAGCCTTATGTCTTCAAGATTTCTACCTACTTTCTTTTCCAGTAGATTTGGTGCTTTTGTTCTGATATTTAGATCTTTGATGCATTTTGACTTTAGTTAGTACACGGTGATTGACATGGGTCTAATTTTAGTCTTCGGCATATAGAAAGCCAGTTTCCGCAGCACCCCTTATTAAAGAGTCTGTCTTTTTTCCAGTGAAAGTGTTTGATTCCTTTGTCAAAGAGAAGGTGTGTTATAGTTGTCTCTATAGCTTCTAATCTGTTCCATCGATCCTACTGATTGCTTTTTTGACAATAGCATGCTGAGTTTTTCTCAGTAGCTTGGTAGTATAATTTAAGTCAGGAACTGTGATGCCTCATGCCTTGCCTTTGTTGCCCAGGATTGTTTTTGCTATTCTAGGTCTCTTCTGGTTCCAGATGATTTATAGAAATGTTTTCTCTAGGTTTGTGAAGTATGCTACTGGTATTCTGATTACGATTACATTAAGTCTATATGACAGTTTTGGGAGTATGGTCCTTTCTACATGTTGGTTCTTCATATCCATGAGCAAGGGATATTTTTCCATCTTCTGATATCTTCTTTGATCTCTTTTTTCAAAGTACTGCAATTTTCAGTGCATATATCTTTTACTTCCCTTGTTAGATTGATTCCTAAGTTTTTCATTTTGGGGGAATGCTATTGTGAAGGGTGTGGTTTCCCACACCCTTCTCTCAGTGAGTTTGTTGTTAGTGTATAGGAATGCTATTGATTTTTGAGTGTTGACTTTGTATCTGGCTACAATACTGAATTTGTTTATTAAATCTAGAAGTTTTTGGTGGAGATTTTGGGGTCTTCAATGTGAAGTATCATGTTACCTGTGAATAATGATAACTTCGCTCCTTCCTTTCCTATCCTTATTCCTTTTGTTTCTCTCACTTGCCCAATTGCTCTGGCCTATGTTTCTAGAACTATATTGAATGGGAGTGGTGATAGTGGACATCCTTGTCTTGTTCCTGATTTTGGAGTGAAAGCTTTCAGTTTTTGTCCACTCAGTATGATGTTGGCTGTTGGTTTGTTATACATGGCTTTTATCAGATTGTGGTAAAGACCATCTCTTCCGATTTTCTGTAGGATCATTAGGTAGAAGTCTTGAAGACTTTGGTGTAGCAAAGACATGATGAACAAAACTCAGACCCTACAGGAAATGTCACAAAGATTCAACAAGTGGTATCTCATCTCATAAAAAATCTTTTGTATGGCAAAAGAAACCACTAGCAGAGTGAAGAGACAACTCACAGCGTGAGAAAAAAATTTTGCCCACTGTTCCTCAAACAACTAATATCTAGACTGTATGAATAAGTAAACAAAAAACCCAGATCCCCCAAATTTAAAGACCCAACCAAAATGAGCATCTGAAATGAACAGGGACTTCTCAGATGAGAAGCACAAATGACAAGTAAATACCTGAAAAAGTGTTCCATATCACTGGTCATTTGAGAGATGCAAATTAAAACAATGGTGAGATTCCATCTCACTCTAGAAAGAATGGCCATTATCAAGAAAACAACCAGTAACAAATACTGGCAGGGTTGTAAGGAAAAAAGAAACCTTCTCCACTGTTGGTAGGACTGTACACTGGCACAACAACTGTGGAAATCAGTGCGGAGATTCCTTATAAAACTAAAGGTAGATATTTCATTTGACACAGCTATTTCCCCTTCTTGGTATCTTCCCAAAAGAATTAAAGCATCATACCACAGTAATATCTGCATACTCATGTTTATAACAGCAAATTTGTAATAGTTAAATCTTTGAAACAGCCCAAATGCACATCAACTGATAAATGGATGAAGATGTGATTTTTTGAGTACAATGGGGTACTACTCTTCCACAAAGGGTCAGTGTGAGATATTTCTGGCGATGCACGGAGGCCATACTCTTAAGTGAAGTAAATTGGACACACATGTTTAAATACTGCATTGCTTCTCTGGTGTGAGAAACTGAAAGTATAAGTAAGGACCCAGATGTACAATAGAAATTGGGAAACGCAAAAAAAATATTCAGAGGAGAAGGGGAACAAGGCAGGAACATGGGGGAAAAGAAAGGAGGGGCACAAGAAAGAATAAAAGAAAAGAAATAGAAACAAAGTTTTGTAAAAAAAAAAAAAACACAACAGAGGAAGAGAGATGCAAAGGAGGGTAAGGGAAGGGCAAAAAAGAAGAAGCAATCGGGCTGGAGGTACAGCTCAGTGGGCTAAGTGCTTGCCGCTAAGCACTAGGGCCCTGAGTTCGATCCCCGGTCCCGGGAAAAAAAAAAAAAAAAAAAAAGGGGGAACCATCGGATGGTTCCTTCTTAAAAAAGAAGAAGCAAGACAGACCATGCAGGGATACAAATTCCCTACGCTGAGTGTTATCCTGTGTATATCTAAAATGTACCAATAAAATTAAAAAGTCAAGCAAACAAACAAAAAAACTAGAGACTGTGATCACCCTGCTCGTCTATTCTGGTGGATGGCCTACTTGCATGACTCACTTTTAAGGCCATGAAATATACCAAAGTTAGTGGTAAAAACCTTGTGCCTCTGAAATGTAAGAGTGGTTTTATTCCCTTTGTTGGTTTTTCTGAAATTAGGTGAGTAGAACTTACCTATCTTGACTCTCTAGGACTTGGAAATCTTAAATAGTTTTTTTTGGAAGTTTTCAGATGGAAAAATTTTTAAATGTTTCAGGAGAGCTGTAAATAATGGGTGAATGATTTTATTTTTATTTACCCTTAGATCACAAATATTTTTATTTACCCTTAGATCACAAATATTTAGAAGATTAATAGTAGCTCCTTCACTGGGATGAAGATTGTTTTTATTAGAATTTCATGCCATAGCTACAAGCAGAGATGACCCTGACTCTTATTAAGGACTGTCTTATTGCACTCTAAGAAGACAACAATTTTTTTTTAAACTTTCACTACAATTTTGTTTCAAATGGTCTTAAAGTAAGACCCTAAAGAAGTGGTGTCATTATCTCCACAATCTTTTCAGAGAAGACAATTTGTTCCCTCCTCTGACCCTTAACGGATAATCCTTGGTGAAGAACAAAAGCCAAATGTGTAAGGGGCCTTCCCAGGGAAGGACTAGGTTTTATTACTGAATTCCAACGAGGCAAGTTATGGAGAAAAGTAATGAGTAGACTAAAGAAACTCCCTTTCTTCTTAATATTTTGTAATCTACCAACAATTAAAAGGATCTTAGGCTTTGAAGATCTCAGAACCTCCACAAATGAGAAAAAGATGTTGTAGGATTTTCATGGTGATGGCATAATTGCGGCAGACCGGAGAAGGGTGAGAGCAGCCTTCTAAACTGTGCGGAGGTAGTTCTGGAAATGGGTGTTCTGTCAGTGCGACTCAGTGTTTCTACCAGATCCGTGTAGCCCAGAGTTAGCATTTCTCTCCCATAGTTTCAAAAGGTATATGTTGAAGAAAAATAAAAGCTTTAGAATGAGGCAGACTTGCTTCAGTTTTAGCAGATTTCTAAATACGTCTAGATATCCTTTTACTCATTTCTGAAATGGAGGCAGAAATTAAAGGGATGCGAGGAAGTACAGTGTCCATCAGAGTGCATCAAACTCAGTCTGTACACTTGGAATTGGTGTTTTTATGAGTTTGGTTTCTATTTAATTCATTAATGCAGTTCACGAGAAGGTTTGTTTTCTCCTCACATACACAAAACTCCCTCAGTAATTAAGCAGAAACTGTCACCCTTTGTGAAAAATACAACAGATTAAACAAAATAAATTTAATTTGTTTACAAGTAGCTGTGCCAGGCAAATCTTCTCATTATTGTTACTTAAATAGTGTATGTTTTAATACATAATAATTATATTTATTTTTAGGAATTGGTATAAATCATAGCTTGGTCATTTTAATCCTTTGCCCCCTTTTCTCCCCTCTTTTCCATTCTTCATCTGTTTCCTACCATCCCTCTCCTATTTTGTTCTAAATTATTTATATTTTGGGTTTCTCATATAAGAGAAGTCACAGGATACTTCATCTTCTATGTCTGATTTATTTCAGTTATCAATATGGATTCAAGATTCATCCATTTTCCTTCAAAGGACTCAAACTGACCTTTATTGCTAAGCAATACACATACACACACACACAGAGGGAGAGAGAGAGAGAGAGACCGAGACAGAGACCGAGACCGAGACCGAGAAGAGTTTTCTTCATCTGTTCGTTTGTTACCACGCATCTAGACTGTTTCCATAACTTACTTGTTACGATTTGGGATGCTATAAATATGGGTATGTATTCACTGCTACAATATAATGACTTTAATTCTTTTGGGAAGTTACCCAAAAAAAGATATGGCTGTGTCAAATTCAAGGTCAAAGCTTAGCCTGCCACCTTAACCTGTCAGATCTTACTTTCCTTGCTTATGTAATAAAAACAATTTCTACCTGTGAGTTTGAAGAGATAAACTATTCAAAAGTGCCTAGAACACATAAATGCTTTGTAAAAGTCCACTATGAAAAAAAATCAATAAAATTAATTATAACTAAATAAAATTATTATAACTAAATAAAAAATCTGCTCTTCTGATATATTTTTAGAATACAATGAATAAAGACACATGAAGTGTGTTGTCTTTTCCTTGTTTTCATATTTTAGTGTGCACCAGAGAACCTGCAAGAAATAGTTTTTCTCTAAGTATTATGTTGCAAGTATCTTTACCAATTAATTTACTTTACCCCAATAAGTGAGCGAATTCTTTCAAAAGTCTTTAAAACAATGAAATGCATTTGAATAGGTTATATTTCCCTTTTTGGTCACTATACACAAGTCCTGATTTGTTCTTATCTACAACTTACTACCTTCTTTCCTACCTGCTTCCTTGCATCCTTCCTTCCTTCCTTCCTTCCTTCCTTCCCTCCTTCCTTCCTTCCTTCCTTCCTTCCTTCCTTCCTTCTTTCTTTTATGCTGGGATTGAACCCAAGGCCTTGTCCATGTTAGGCAAGCACTATAGCATATACCCCCATCCAGTATTATTTAAAATTCCAACTAACGTTTACTATTATATTCTTGTATGTTTCAGAAATGAAAACTATGTATATCTTCAATGGCAAATCTATAGTTGTCAAATTAAAGGCACCTCGTGTGGTTGACTGTTTTGAACTCTGACAGAAACAGACTCAATCATTGCACGATGTTTTCCACATACCATAAGACAATATTATCGGTATTGTACTTCACTCATAGTGTGGTTGACTCTAAACTTTGAGGAAAAAATTAAGGAACACTGTATTGTTTTAATAGTAAAATAAAAGTCAAAAGAGAAGATACTCTAGCAAAGAAACAGTAAATTATGTATTTACTAAATTTATATGCATTTTGTCATTTTTCTCGTGTTTTGTTTTACTTTGCATCCCCTTGTTATGTTTGTGAAAGCAGAGAATACACTTTACTATATCTCATCTCATCTTTAAGTTGCCTTTTCCCACCAATTCACAGCCCTGGTTGCTTATAGCAGTAAACTTTCTTATCTTTTACATTTGAATTCTTACTTCAATGCTACTACAGACACCTGAAAAGGGACTGTTCATGCAGTTCCTGTTGGTCCAAAACTACTTAAATAAATACAAAGTTGAATACAATTATTATCAACAAGCAAATTTACAAATAATTTACAGAGCACCATTCTCATGGATACCTGACCCAATTCACTGATATGCACGTTTGGTGTCCCTAACTATTTAATGTCAAGCAGCCCTGGTTTTAAATTTTTATACTGATTCACAGGTCCATTTTCTTTAATAACCTGAAATTTAATTTTAAACAGGCAAATCAAAGTTGAGTTCTAGAACTAGAACTAGTTTCTTTCCAGAAACTAAAGGTTCAGATGTCCCCGAAGTGGTAAGGTTAACACTGATCTTCACGTTTGGTAATTAGCTCTTCTGCTGCAGTCCTTCTTATGGATCACAAGGTCTGGAGGTGGTGATATTACACAGGATACAAATGATTTGTTCCAAGATTTCAAGGCCCTGTCATACATTTTAGCTTTCTTTCATTCACGCTTGACCTCCATATATTTTCTTTCAGTGCAGAGACACCCTGGCACATAGACTGATACCGGTATGAAAGTGCTGTGGGACTGTAAATACCAGTCTTTCCACGTTTCACTTTTTCTCTATGTATATATGATAATGCCAAGAGAAAGCAATTATGTCTACCTTACTGCATTTACTGCTTTTCAACACAGCAATTCTTAGATCTTTTGCAAAAGGGGGGGAGGACCAAGAGATGGGGGACAGAGGGAGAAGAGGATGAAAAAACATTAAGATGTGTTCTGTGCTGTACCAACTCCCCACAAGGAAATATGTACCACAAATATGTACTAATAAAAATAATTTGAAAATAAAAGACTTGGAGAAACATCCCAAAGACTCATAAAATGGTTTTAAATACCAGTTTGGAAGTAAATTCATTTGCAGACATTCAGTTTTGCTCAAAGGGGAAATGACCTGGAATGTATGGAGACGTTTTTTTCATATGACAGCTGTAATGGTCCTGTTGCTGAAGTCTTCTAAAAATTATTGAGATAATGTGAAACTTTCTAATTTCTGCTCATCTGGGAAAGGAAATGCACAAACCTATGTCTTACAATGTGACAGCAGAAGCACTGGGATGTGTTTATTGAGAAATGAGGTAGTAAGATGATCTTTTGCTAAACTACAGATATCTGCTACTTTCCCTAACTAAACTCTACCATAGACCTAAGAATTCCTAAAAGCTCACTCGTATGTCTGCTTCATTTATAATTTTACAAGTTTGCTCAACTTTTGTGCTAGCGAGATCCTGATCTAGAAAATTCTTCATGGGAAAGGGACACCTGTGCATTGTAAGGCACTTTGTATTCATCGTTGGTCTCACGACATGAGAATAAACTGCCCCTGCTTACTGACTCTCCCTCAATTACAAAAACCAAAAATGTCTCCAGACATTATCAAATGTTCTTGGGAGTCCAATTGCCCTTGGTTAAGAACTACTGCAGAAAACCTTACAAAATAATAATATGTCCAAGGCTCAAGACATTTGTTATCACCCGAGTTTTGTAACTCTTGCAACATGGCCTATGGTCTGGATATTTGAAAAGTCACTTTAATATGCAGGTTGCCTCTTCATTATTGGTAGAAAGCACTTCTTGTCCCATACAATCACCCCTGGGATTTCAGATTTTTGTCCAGGCTGAGTATGTTGGTGGGCAGCCATGATGTTTGATCATGTGGCTGTTGTCAAATGTATTTACTGGACAGTACAATCTTCTGTGTCACTGTCTCCCAAACTAGCTGACAAGTGGATCATTTGGACAGATTTTTCATCTTCCTTTCCCAGCACCTCATTTTACTTCATTCTGTTTCCATGTTGATCTCAGTAAGAGTGCTCGCTCAGAGCAGCAGTAAGAAAAGCAAGCTATTGACAATCAAGCCATAGGTCTAAATTGTACTTAAGGCAAATAAAAAGACAAATGGCATGTCTGTAAATTATTTCTTAAAAGTCGTACACATTTTGGGGGGGTATAGCATATACAAGATCTGCAGATCTTGGGAAGTCTCACTATGATCTGTGCAAAATCTGCCTGTTTACTCAGGAACATGGAATGCGTTTCAGTAGAAGAAACAATGTTGACTTAATGCAGCAGCTATCTTCTGTTCTTTGTAATTTTCCAAGTGTTAGGAGATTCATTATCTCATTTTTCTGAGTTTGGGAGATTTTACTTGAGGAAGCAGATGTCTCTGAATTTTATTTCTTTAATGAAACTTCCCACAAGTTGAAATTTCATTAGAATATATGTTTCAAAGGCTTGAACCCTGAAAATAGCAGTCACATTTCCTTTCTTGGTATTTCTCTTCAGACACTACCGAAGGAGTATTGAAATTTTTACTACCTCCATGATCTCTTACATATTTGTAAGTATTGATAGAAAAAGACAGAATTATTTTTTTACTTCTGTCTATACAGAGATCTTTGCTTTATACAGAATATTTACTAACTGAAATAGTCAAATGTAAATTCTCTATGAATCCATACTTTGTCCAAAAATTGAATCTTCATCCCCTGATTATCTTCGTCAATAACTGCCTCATCTATGAAGAGACACTAAATATAAGGAAAGAACTTTAAAAAGTTTATTATATTCAGGTGCTTGATTTCTTAATTATACCCAAGTGTACTAGAAACTCTGTGTTGAATAGACTCATGCTTGATTAAAAACCAAACCCATTCACTCAAAATTTGACAAATATCTTTGGTTGTTTACTATGTACCAGGAACTGTTCCAAGAGTCCAGAGTATAAAAATAAAACAGAGAGACAAGTGCTCACCTCCATGGAATTTATATTTTACATTAGGTTAAGGGGAGACAATAAGAAAGTCAACTAATGAAGAGAAAAACTTATTTAGACAGTGATAAGTCCTATTTAAAATAAACAAGGTAATTGGGTAGGAAGTAGGGACCAAAACATTGAGGAGACCTTGGACTTGCTTGCTAGGGTCTGACTGCCTGTGGAGGTGGCATTTGGTCCGAGACATAATAGATGGAAGTCATTCAAACATGTGAATATGGGGAAGGCTATTTCAGATGAAGAAAACTGTAATCAGAAGAAAGATCTGGTCTCCACATGTCTCGAGTCTAGGTAATAAGCTAGGAAATGAACTACATCCCTTTAAAGACTTCTGCTGAAATCCTTATCCTGAGTGTGACAGTAAGAGGGTCATCATTTGTAGGGCAAGAAGAAAGACCTCGTCATAATGCAGAACTAAAACCAACCTTGGTGGCACTTTGATCTTGAACTTCTGTCATCTGAGACATTCAGCAATATGTTATGCAATCCTACCAGACTAACACAAGGAACTAATCTTGGGGCTGGTTAAAAATGAGACCGATTGAAGAATGTCACCCAATGATCAAAAATATTTTATTTATTCTAAGTGCAATGAGAGATTTAGAGACATAAATTTGGAATTTATTGGTGGGAGGAAGGTGATTTAAAGGAAACTAAAGTTGAGTTTTGTGAGGATAAGATGTACATAGAAAAGGGTCAAAAGATCTATGACCAAGATCTAAGACATTGCAACATAAAGCTCCACATATTTAAAAAAGTTCTGCAAAGCACATAAAAGAAGATGAAGAACTTAATACTTTCCAAACTATTATTTTTACATCACAGCCAAAGACCATTCAGATGGTATCAGGTCTGTGCTTTCTCAACCGTGATAGTGTGAAAAACATATCCATTAAATAGAATAGTACTTTCCATTTTAAATTTTGTTTTCTTTCCCTTTAGCTAGGAATATTGGGCATGATACTGTCCCAAGATGCTGTGTGGCAAGATTGAGTTCCAGCTCCCAGTCAGCCATGGGATCATATGGATAAACAACTTATGTGGTTCAGTTTACTGTGTTTCTAAGCTGTGATGTGTGGTAGATCAGGTGTACTAAGTGCATTCTTCAATTTATGATACTTTCTACTTAATAGAGATTTTTAAAAATTTCTTCCACTGATTTTTTTGTTTTCTGAAATTAAAAAGTTATGATACTTTCAACTTGCAAAGAAGATAACACAACTGTAAGCTGAGTAGCATCTTTACAAGAAAAAATATACCGTTAATCACTTATTCAGCAGCACGTGAACCATTCTCCAAATAGTCTACACGTCAGTCCATAAAACATGCTTAAATAAAATTTTAAAAAACTGAAATTGTGACATGCACACTATCAGATCATAGTGCAATGAAATTATAACCCCATTGCAAAAGAAAGCACAGAAATTACGCCAGTGCCTGGAAATCAACAAAGTTTCCTTGAATAGTCAACGGGTCACAGAAGAAACCAACTAAGAATTTAGACAGCCCCTTGAATGAAATGATGATGCCAGTACAACACATCAGAACTTACGGGACACAGTGAAAGTATTCCTGAGAGGGAAGCTCATAGCTGTGAATGTACACATCGGAAAAACAGAGGAAGCTCAACTAAATGACCTCGTGGTCCTACAACACATCTCAATATCATACAAAAAAACCAATCCAAATCCAAAACTAGTATTATGAAGGATATTATAAAGATTAGAGGAGAAATAAATGAAATTGGGACTGAAAAACAAAGAATCAATGAAAAGAAAAACTGGTTCTTTGAAAGAATAAACAAAATTGATAAACCCTTAGCCAAGTTTACCAAAAAGGGAAGAAAGGAAAAAAATCAACGCAATTACAAATAAAGAAAGTGAAATCTCAATAGACAGTGCCAAAATCCAGATTGCTGATAACTATTTTGAGAATCCGCACTCCAATAAATTGGAAAATCCAGAAGAAGTAAGTAGATTCCTATGTAAATATGAATTACCAAAGCTGAACCAAGAAGATACTAGAACTCTGAATGATCCAATGCTAGGCAATGAAATTGAAGAAGGGAAACAACCAATCAAGCAAGCAAGCCAAAAACTACTATCAACTGAGAAAAGCCCAAGACTGTACGGATTCACCACTGAATTCTGCAAGATCCTTGGGGAAGACCTATTGCCAATACTTTCAAACTCTTCATAAAATTGGAAGGGAAGGGCTGTCTCTAAAATTATTCTGGAAAATCGTTATTACCCTGCTTTCAAAACCAGAAAATGTGGTTATCAGGAGAGAGGGAGAGAGAGAGAAAGAGAGAGAGACAGAGAGACAGAGGGAGAGGAACTACAGGTCAATCTCTTTGATGAAAATAGATTAAAAATCCACAACAAGATACTGGCAAATAAAATGTAACAAATCATCAAAAAGATCATAAACCATGACAAAGTAGGCTTCATCCCAGGGATGAAGGGATAGTTGAACATAGACAAATCAGGAAACGTAATATATCACATGAATCAAAGTAACAAGAAAAATCATATGATCATCTCAATAGGTGCAGGAAAAGCTTTTGACAATGTGGAATATATGTTCATGAATTAAACTCCTAAGCAAATAGATAAAGAAAGGCCTTATCTCAGTCTGATAAAAGCCATTAATGACAAACCAAATGCCAGTATCATATTAAATGGGAAAAAGCTGAAAACTTTCCTTATAAAATCAGTAACAAGACAAGCATGCCCATTAACACCACCACTATTCAATAAAATACTCAAAATATTAGCCAAAGCAATCAGGCAAGAGAAAGAAATAAAACAGATATGTGTAGGAAAGGAGCAAGAGAATTTATTATTTGCAAAACACATGATCCTGTCCATAGGGGATCAAAAAAATTCCACCAAAAGACATCCAGAATCAACCAAATTTAGTAGTGTAGCAGGACACAAAATCAACACACAAAAATAAGTTCCTGTATGTCACTAATTAACTGACCAAGAAATAATTTAAGAAACCAATACCACCCATTAAAAACTACATGCCTAAATGGAAGACATCTACAATGAAAATAATAGTACTCTGAAAAAAGAGGACAAGATTGGAAAGGTATCCCCTGCTCCAGGGTAGATAGAACCAATGCTGTCAAAATGGCCGTATTTCCAAAACTCATATACAAGTTTAATGCAATTTTAATCAAAACCTTAATAGCATTCCTCACAGATGTAGATTTTAAAAATTCTAAAATATATCTACAACCCAAAGCATAGTAGAATAGCAAAAGCATTGTAGACAACATGAGCAAAACGGGAGGCAGCACCACCCAGACATCATGTACTACAAAGCTATAGTAGTTTAAAAAAAAAGGTGAAAGTATAGTACTGGCCCACAAACAGGCATGTGGAACAATGGAACAGAATGAAGAACGCAGAAACAACCCTGAGCACATTCACCTATCGGATCTTTGGCAAAGGGGCCAAAAACATAAGCCAGAGGAAAAAGAGCCTCTTTTATCAGTGGAGCTAGGAAAACGGGCTATCCAGATGCAAAAGATTGAAGTTAAACCCATATCTCTTTTCATGTACTAAACTAAAATCAAAATGGATCAAAGGAATAAAGCTTTAAAAAAAGAAACAATCTGCTCCATGATAACATAAATAAAACTCTTGAAGACAGAAGCATAGGCAAGGACGTTCTGCATGGAAGCCCGATAGCCAAGGAAGTAATGGCAAGAACGAATGAATGGGATAATGTCAAATTAGAAATCTCCCTCACAGCACTGCAAACAATGAAGGGAGTTCACCATTCTGGAGGCAAAACAAGTTGGATGAGAACCAAATCACATTCAATGATTAGGATCCATGTTGATCTTACAGGTAAATTTGATTCAGTTCTTGTCTGGCTCAGTCTACAACCAGAATCGTGAAGAGAGTTGAGTTCATGAAACTTGGTACCACCATGTCTTCCCCAAACCGCGAAAATATCACACTACGGTGATACATGCACGCCCGTGCTTACACCAGCATAACTCATAATAGGTAAACCTCGGAAGCAGCCTATGTGTTCAAGAACAAACGAATGGATAAAGCATATGTGGCTCTGACGGGGGTACCACTAAGTTGTGCAGCACCTACTTGGCAAGTGCAAAGTCCTGAGTTTGAATCCCGGTGCCAAAATAAAAGGAATAGGAGGTGTTTATACACAATGGAGTACTATTTTGCTATGGAGAAGGATAAACTTGAGTCATCTGTAGGAAAGTGGATTAATCTCAAGACCATAATTTAAGTGGAATAAGTGAGATGCACAAGCTTGCACAATGCATGTTTTCTTTTGTATGAGAAATCCAAAGGACAAGTAATTAAAGAGCAACATAAAAGGTGGACAAGAGAGAACAGGGAGGCAGATCATTTGCAGTAGTGGCGGAGGATGGGGGAAGGAGGGTGGGAAGGAATGTCAAAAAGAATTTAGATGCGTTATGTTCATAGACCAGCTCCCATGAGCAGGGTGATCACTATGCACTGCAAACATGCAAAAATAAAAGTAAAATATGTTTAAGCGCATGTGCAATAAAAGGAAATAAAGTCATAGAAAAGAGAACTCACAAAATTAACATCAGAGATAGAAAAAATAAGCAACTCCAAACAAAGGCAAAGCTGGGCCAATTTATGCAATGTAAGTAACACAGTGCTGGATTATAAATGCCACTTGTAACACGAATATATGTGACCCCATGCCGATATAAACGTTGGGAATAAATAGAGGAGAAGAAACAGAGCTTTTTACAAGGTAATTACAGCTAGCACGTGGTGGTACTTTCCCCTGTGGAAGGCGCATCCTGCTGACTTCTGCTCAAACAACATGGGGCGGGGGTGTAATATCAACTATACACCGGAGAAAGCTTTTTTTTTTTTAATTTTATTTTAAAAAAATAAAAGTACAAAAACATACGAACAAACAGACACCAGTTAGCATAAAAAATAGTACAGTCACAACTAATCTACAGACAAGGTGACATGGTCTCAACAGTGGTTATTGCTTCATCCATTGATATCTTGGAAGTGTAAATATATGAACCCATATACAGACATGCAAATTTAGTCATACAATTAATCTTCTCAACAACAGAAAAAATACAAAAACCAAAAATCCAAAGACAAAAAACAAAACAGGCAAAAAAAAAAAAAAAAAAAAACCACCAATAGTTGCTTCTTTGCATATTGATATCTATACATCGGAGAAAGCTTGAACTCGCTTCTGTGGGCAGGAAACTGGTGTTAGCATTGCTGATGATGTCGTATGCACACTGTGGAGAGCTGTGTTTTCTATCTCGGTGACATTCTTTCTAGAAGCTGTGTAGCTCCTGTCTAATCAGAGGGAAAAGTAAGACAAACCCAAATTCCACTGGGTGACTCATTCTTAACACTGTCAAGGTATTAAAAACTAGAAAACGCTAAGAAGCTGTTGCAGGTCAGAGAGGACTAAGGAGGCGTGACAACTGAATGTAATGTGGTATCTTGGATGAGATCATGGAACACAATGACTTCATTAACAGAAAACAAAGCAAAACCTGCTGAAGTGTGAATCTGGCTTGTTGTTTACCTGACGGTAATCCCTCCAATGTCAGTTTTTTAGGTTCCCATACAAGCAGTAAGGTATAGGAACTCCTTGTATTACCTTCGCAACTTTTCTGATAATCTAAAATAAAGTACCTTTTAAACATTATTTTATAATGTAAGCAAAAGTATAAAATTTAGTTCAGGCATGGTAGCACACGCCTGTAATCCCAGCGGTCAGAGGCTGAGGCAGGAGGATCAATACAACTTCAAGGCCAGCCTGGGCTACAAAGTGAGTTTAACTGCAGCCTGAACTACATAGCAAGACCCTATCTCAAAAAGACAAAAACAAAACAAAACAGAACAAAACAAAATGTGTAAAAGTTTATTCCTAAGAGGAAACATAATAAAATGTGCAGGAGAAAAATTGTAAACTATAAGACCTTTATCTTTTAAGAGGAACCAAATGAATAAAATAAGAAGTTTATTCATGAACACAAGTAATAGTACAAAGATGTCAGTCCTTCCGAAATGCCATTGATAACAGCAAGAAATATCCTCGTCTTGTCAGATTACTGACTTTCAAGTAATTTTTTTAAAGAGATGGCTAAGGAATTTAAATGAAAATACTTAATTGCAAAAGACTTAATGAAAGGTCTAATATGCTGGTCACTATAATTACATTTCAATATCACCATTTATGTATTCATTTCCTGCACTAAATACTTTGTGTGCCGGGTGCTTTGTAGGAATGCTGTTCACACCAGCATATAGTTGTTTGCAAAATCATTTCTTCACTCTAACAGCTACCGTCAATATTATTTTAAAGGTAATTATAATGAGGAGTAGGGCAAAATAGTTTTTTCCTGCCACCTTCGGGTCACAGCTGAGGCCCTGTGTTAGCTTTTCATCATTAGACCAAGATAACCAAGATGATAACCTATGAAAAGAAAATGGATTTTCTGGCTCATATATCCCAACCCATGACAAACTGCTTCCAGTGCTTGGGCCTGTGGCAAGGCTGCGCATCACGGCAAGGGCAGGTAGTGGAGCAGAACCACTCATCTCATTTCCGGGTAGCAAAAGTGAAGAGAACAGAGGCCAAGGTCCCACAGTTACTTTCCAGGACGCAACCCCCGTGACGGAAAGTCCTCCCGCTCACTCAGCACCTACAGGTTCTACCACCTCCGAAAGTGACGATCTGAGGACCAGTCCTTTGACCTACAGGCTTGACAGCTCTCAAATATTTAAAATGTAGGCTACACTAGGACCCTACAATAAGACAGATTAGCAAAAGAAAAGCATGAACTTACCTAACGTATGTTGTACAGCACACAGGGGCCTTCAGAAGGGAAGGGAGATGCAAAGAACTCAGTCAATTGAGTATTTCTCATGCTGTCTGAGGAAGTGGTGGGAACCATGGGAACTAGGAGAAGATGTTATGCAATCAAGGGAAATGGGGCAAGGGGTTATGCACTGCTTGCCGAGATCAGAGCCCAGTGCCCCCCTAGGTCTTGTGACCTCCTTCAGGGAGGACAGACGAAGAGGTCAGAGAGATCTTGCTCCTGCGGATTTCCCCGGTGGCAGAATGCTACACGTTGAGGCCACCTGTCCTGAGCTCTGCTATCGATCAATAAAGTCGAATTGAATTTCCAAAGTAAAGTTTTTACTAGAATACACTGTTACTTTTCTATTTCCTCACCTCTCCTTCGGTACAAGGTGGATGAAGCTCCTGCATGTCTAGGCGGAGGCTATGCAAAGCACAATGGGGGAGAATCAAAGGAAGGAAGGATTTTGTGAATTAACATCTCCACAAAGCTGCTTTGAGAAGGCAATTAGAGGGAAATATGCTCTATTCTGTGTCGAAGTAAAAGAAAGAAGTTAAGGTCTTGTCTGCTACTCGTTCGACTCTCACAGCAACCTCAAGAAATCATGATAGTTGTTACTATTTTATGGTTAGAAAACAGACTTTAAAAGATTTTAAAAGACTTTAAAAAGTGTCAGTGTATGGAGCTATTAATGGTCAAATGAGGATTAGAATTCATGTTCATGTGAAAAGCTCTACTGCATTCTCAAAATTCACAGAGTGAGAAGAAACTTCCCTCAGCAGGGATAAGAAACAATTGCTAAGCATTTATTTCAAAGATTTTGGCATGCAGCAAGCCTGTTTATTCAGGGTAGAAAAGAAATCATTCCCATTTTCTTTAGATAATAAATCCTTAAGTCATGAAAACTTTAAATATAAATGCTTTGGAATTCACTGGAACTGAGTTTTCTGATTTTAAAAACCAGGTTTGATGGCTAGCCAAGTAATTTCTGGAAAGGAGAGCATCTACCTTGCTGGGATAGGTCCGAATTGGCACAAAGCAAGGGGTAGGTTCAGAGTGAACATAATAACAGGGAGAGACAGAATAAAAGGGCTTCATTCTCTGCTCTTTCTAATCAAGGGCCCCGATAAATGACCCAGACACAAGAAGAGCATTCCAAGGTTGAATCACACGATCAAACCTTATTTCCAAACCTGCTGTCATTTAAAATGTAGGCTCAGAAAAAAAGGCAGCCAACAATCAAACACATTCTCTTATCTTGGGCCAAATTTTGAGCTGAGCTACAACAAAATATTATGTAGATGCTTATTAAATATTTGGCAAACATATTCCTTTATCTGTCATAAAATTATTTTTAAGTGCTTGCATCTTCAGTGATACTAATAGGTTTAAATAAAGAGGCAAGTGGGAGTATTAATAAAGGTTATTCAAAGATACTAACATGAAACCCAGGGTGAGGCCACCATAAGTACTTTTCTTGTATTATTACAGGTGCTCACTCTGATGACTTGGGCGAACTCCTTTGATCTCCACTGCTGAAAACTTGCTCTGTTCCATTTCAAAGGAGTGCGCTGTGGACTATTCACCATTGCTGCCTTTTGAATAAAACCAGAAACAGACCTCACAGATAGAATTCCACCATGGGTCTTCCACCAAGAGGCAAATCGCTAAGTCTTTCTCATCAATTCCAAGTACTCCTTCAACAGAAAGGAGTTAAAAAAAAAATTCTTAGTTAATATTGCCATCTGCTCTTGTTACTAATGAACTTGAGAGTCTGGGCCTCCTTCATAAAGTATTTTGCGAACGCCTTTTATTTTTAGCTATTTTAAGAAATAAAAAATTAAGCTTAGCTAGACACTGTAAGAGAAAATGTCCTTGATGTTGGTCTTAGGGCTTTGCCACTGATGATAATAACATGACTCTTTGCAACGCGGAAACTAGTTTCAGACAAGGATACGGCCGGGGAGTCGCGATCAGCGGGAGGAGGATTTTGAATTTTTGAAGGGAATTTTTTCTCTACAGGCACACATTTTGAAACTTGGGGCAGATACCATGCCTAATATCGAGGTAAAGAGAAGCCACTTTGCCATGAGAAGTGACAGAATGTTTGCCACTGGCCCTAGTAAGGGAGCAAATGGACACAGTTGTGGTATATGCAACTATTTAATCATCTAAGACTGGGTTACAGAAAGTGCTATTGTTCACTGGAATGATTTAGCGTTTGCAGTCAGAAGTCAAGGGACAGAAGCCAAAATTTACCATGTCATAATTGGTGAACCCCGAGTAACTCAACCCATACCTCACAGTCTCAGGTTCCTCATCTCTTATCTGTAACTCAGAACATTGGTACATCTCAACGGAGAGTAACTGAGTACTGAGGAGAATAGGTTTTGAGGGAGTGATGTCCTACAAAGATGCTGCGTAGAGTAATGACTGAACACTAAGAGCCAACAACAGCAGGGAACATGAACGAGAGTTACAGGGAGGTGATTGATAACACAATGTGCAAAAGTGAAATACCTGTGTGTATCAGTTTTCTACTGATGTAAAATAAATTGTAACAAACCTAATGGTTCGAAACAACACAGTTATCATCCTACAGCTTCAGTGGGTCAGAGGTCCAGGTGTGGCTGAGCTGGAAAGGATTTGTCTGTGAACAAAATCCTCAGACAGATAAATAAGAAAAGGAAACCCCTGCCATTGGCAACAACACGGGTGGGCCTCCAGGGAGAATATCATACGAAGCCACTGAGGTGTGAATTCCAAAATGTCAGCCTCACAGACAGAGAGGGGACTGCTGGTTTTTAGAGCCTGAGGGGCCGCAGGTGATATATGTCAAAGGTTACAAACATTCAGATATAAAACCAATAATGCAGATCTGATGTAGAGCACAGTGATGATAGATAATAATATTGCACTGGGTACTTCAAATTTGATAAGAGTATGGGGCTGGGATGTAGCTCAGCGGCACAAGTGCCTGCCTGGCAAGCGTGAGGCCCTGAGTCCAATTCTGGGTACCAAAAAGGATGGTTGATAAGAGTGTAGATTTTATCCCTCATATAGTTGTGGTTATGGGAGCTGATAAATGTATAACTAAATAATGCAATCATTTGATAATGTATACCTATATCTTTAATTTATATGATCATTATATAGATTTGTCAGTTATATCTCAATAAAAGGGGAAAAAAGTGATGATAAATTACAACAATAATAAAAAGATGTTAGCCATGACAGTTTCCCTCTGGAAATGTGACAAAAATGTTTATACTACCAAACTCAGTCAAGATGCTACAAGAATGCATCATTTTCTAGTTGTAAGACTGAGTCCTTGACATTTTGCTGGCTGTTGATCCCAGCGACTCTCTGCCCCAAGAGGCTTCTCACAGCTCCACCCATGTGGCCTTCCACTGCAGCCCCTGCCCCAAGGCAGTTCATTCCTTCAAAGCCATCAAGAAAAAATTCTCTGGGGCTAGGGATACAGTTCGGTGGTATAAGCACATGCCTGGCAAGGTCCTGAGTTCAATTCCCAGTACCCCCACAGACAAAAAAAAAGAAACAGAAAAAATCTCTGCCATGATCCACCCAGCAGAGCAGTATCATATCACTCTGCATAATTATAGGAAACACGTAATCATGACATCACCACCTTTATTTATTGGCACCATAACAGACATAACATCCATCTTTTTGCGTTTTCTATTGGTTAGAAGTACAACTGAAGGTTGAGCACACATTTGAAGATGGTAGATTTCACAAAAATGTACACAACTACAATCGTGTCATGAAGGCTTTCTTCAAGTCTGTCCATTATGCTAAACACTTTTAGATGTCTGGAAGCTCAGTGTTCACGATGGAAATGTTTCCATTTCATAGAACACAGACTTCAAGCACGCTTCCTCTTTCCTTTTTAAAAATAGATTTCATTGAATCTAGCATGTAATATAAAAGTACAATATGCCACATCCAGGTAAAGTAAAATACATTGCATTCTATCTATGAACCCAAACTGCTTATCTCACCTTATTATTCCTTTCTAATATTGAAGGATGTTCCTTTTAATTTCAGTAAGCCTCGTAGCTACATTGAATGTTGCCACCAGACCTGTGTAACTTGTGCTGGTATTTCTACATCTGCTTTTCATTGTTCTCTGTCTTTCTCTGTGTCCTGGAAGGATGACCTCTATAGATTGTCATGTATTTTGTACTCCAGTGATGGCCAGGGTAGAAGGCCTAATTAATAGAGGAGAGAATAGTGAGGTCCCTTTGTCCAACCCCTTTTTCCCTGTCTGTGTAGTCAACTTGGGCTGCCTGTATCTCTCTCCTGAACACTATCTTGTTATCCTGGCCATCCCTCTGCATGATTCTCTCCTGCTGTGATTCAGTAACTGCATTTCTACCTTGTCTGTTTTGGCCTAGGGACAACAACAATTTAAATGTTACTAGCTCTAGGTCAGTGTCTTGGTTATTTTTCTTTCTTGCTGAAACAAAATACCTGATGCCCAAAATTATGGAAGGAAAGTTTTATTTAGCTCACAGTTTGTGGAGGTTTCAATCCATATTCAGCTGGCTCCAAGGCAGAGAGGCACATGGCAGAGGGCAACAATTCATGGTGATGGATCACAGCAAAATCAGCAAAAGCACACACAGTTGAGAGTGGTTCTCTACACCTACAGCATCTCCATGCCCTCCTCTTTCACAAGTTGATGATGAATACAAAGTCAGGACCTTGGTCCCCAGCTCAGTCTTTTAACCTTTGAAACTTCTGAAATTGACACAATGAACAATATCTCAAGGCTGTGGGATATTGTAAGGGCATATCCTTTTCACCCCAGGATGTAGAACTGCTGAGTCACCTAGTCAAGCCTCTGGACCCCTCAAATTGGCACAATGTAGTAACCATAGCAGTTAGTGTCATGTTTTTGTTCATTATGTTATTTGTGTAGTTTTGTAAACCCATCTTCTAATTTTGTTAGTAGATCCTTTATCAAATCTTCCTCAAATACATTGAGTGTGGCTTTTTTTCTTGTTAATAGATTTGCCACTTCATAGATCTATCACCTTGGGGCTGGGGATATAGCTCAGTGGAATAAGGGTCCTGAGTTCGATCCCCAGTACCACCAAAAAAAAAAAAAAAAAAAAAGATCTATCACTTTGTCTTGGTTACTTTTCTCTCGTTGCTGAGACAAAATACCCAACACCCAAAATGAAGGAAGGAAAGGTTTATTTAGCTTACAGTTTGTAAAGGTTTCAGTCCATACTTTGCTGGCTCAGAGGAAGAGTGGCACATGGCAGAGGGCAAATGTTCATGGCGGCAGAAAACAGCAAAAGCCACAGAGCAAAATGGAGGAATGGC
Organism: Dinomys branickii; assembly: GCA_004027595.1. Classification (NCBI taxonomy): domain Eukaryota; kingdom Metazoa; phylum Chordata; class Mammalia; order Rodentia; family Dinomyidae; genus Dinomys; species Dinomys branickii. The sequence continues at coordinate 263,064 of PVLD010000435.1, read as the reverse complement.
AGCAAAGCAGCCTCTTTCCTTCCCTTACACTGTAAACAGGCTACCCCACTGAGGGGGCAGGTAGCACTCACATAATCTCCATGCCTTCCTCTTCCATGGGCTCAGGATATATACAAAGTAAGCACCCTGGCTTCCTGCTGAGTCACTCAGCCAAACCTCTAGACTCCCCAAGTTGATACAATGTATCAACCATGACACACCTGAAGAGGTAGATGTCTGTCAGTGCAAGGCTTTCTTTAATTTTAAAGATAAAAATATAACAAAATAACAAAGATGAAAACAATAAAAACAATACAGAATTTCAAAACAAGATGATAAGAAATGAAGAACTGTTGTTGTATTGCATATTGTTATCTTCACTGAAGTTGCTTAGATTACCAGATGTAAGAATTCAAGATTGATCAAATGATTAAAGAGAATAAAAAAAATTAGAACTGATACAGAGCTTCACTAAACAAGATGGTAGGAACTCAATGATGGTTGTTACACTGAATATTGTTGTCTTCAAATCAGTTGTTCAGATTACCAGATATAAGCATGCAAACCTGGTCAAAAAATTTACAATAAAAAATCACTGTGAAAGGAACAAAGGCAAAAATGGCCCCCATGAATGTGACCTTTTTCCCACGTGATGGTTCCAAGCGTCTTGAGGAGCCTTCCTCAACCTTCTCAGTTCTGCTGAATAGTGTTCCTAGATTCTGTTCCTGAAGTTTGCGGCTGTGAATCAGCTTGATGCAGAGTAGATAAGAGCATGAGTTTTCTACTTTATCTCTGATTCTTAGCTCAAAGACAAGAAGGGTGAAACATGAAACAACAAGCTGCGTGAGTTTTGAATGCGATCTCGCTGTTTCTGTATTCAACACATCACAGTAGACATTCTACAGGATAAAAATCAACAGCTGCAAAAGCCATAGTTATACTATTAAAGAAGAAAGACAGCACCTTAGAAGATATACGCTGGATAAACTAGAATAGTTTTAAAATATGCATTCTGTCAAGAAAATTATTCTTTTATTTTATAGATAAAAGAACCAAAACATATTAACAGACACAAAGATTCTATCAAGAAAATCTAAGGTAAACTTGAGACATTATATAATAAGCTTTCAAGAAAACCTGAAGGGTTGACTTTTTAAGAACAAAGAAAAGAAAAGGATATATGGCTCAATAGCCAATATTGCATGTGAATGAACATCAAAACATTATGTAGGATTAAATGAAGGATTTTGAAGCTCAGCACAGCTGGTTCATAAGACTATTTCATTATGTTCTGATATCAATATTTGTTCATTGGTGACTGATCAGTGAGATGTTACTATTACCTCTCAAACATTTGCTTTAATCAGACAGATATGAGTTATTATAGTTTTAAACAGGAAATAAGGAGCTGCCAGACTTCTGGACTTTGTCTACATCCTTTCTTTTATTAGTTTTGACATGATGGACACAAGATATCCTGGATGGACCAAGATATTTGGAGTCTGAAACCCATTTGTAGACACAGAATCATTTTGTTTGTTTCTTTGCCAGCTCAAGGGCCACAGACTTTCTTTCTTTTAGTATTCTTCCTGTACTGCTGCAAATATATCAGCCCTATAAGTCTAGTCCTCTACAGGAAAGGTAGTCTGAGTTTTAAAAGAGTAAGATCCTGGCTCAGATAGTAATCAGAGGCATCCTTAGCATTATGCTGTATTTTGTAACCTTGGCTTTATGGACTTTTCCATGAAAGATTCTAAGGTTCAGATAAGTGTTCCTACTTGTTTATTAAAGGCCTATTGATATGGTTTCTGTCTAGATGTGCCACTCAAGCCTCATGCAGTTGTGCATGGGGTTGCTTTCCAGAGGTAGGTAAATCTAAAATGTGTGACACTAGGATTAGTAGTGTATGATTGGTAAATCACTCCACTGATTGGCTTGGTATAATTCAAGCTAGGGTTAAGGGTGTGAGTGCTACACTTGCCCTAGTGTGAGTAACCTGCATACAATACAAGGGACATAAGGAGTCTTGTCTTCTTTTCCTTGTTGCTTTGGGTGTCTTCTGCTGCCACGAACACCATGAATGGTGGCCCCTCTGCCATGTGACACATTACCTTGGAACCAGCTGATTATAGACTGAAACCTCTACAAACTGTGAGCTAAATAAATCTTTTTCCTTTAACTTTGAGTGTCACGTATTTTGTCTCAGGGATGAGAAAAGTTAACCAAGACAGCTGTGTATTAGAACCTTAAGAGATGAAGCCTAACTGAAGCAAGCTAGGTAACTGTGGGCTGGCACATGGTGGGGATATTGGGACTTGTGCCTCTTCTTTTTTCCTTGCTCCAAGTTTCCATGAAGTGACTAGCTTCCTCCACTACACACTCCCACCATGATGCACTGTGTTACTACAGGGCCACTGTAATAGGACCATGCAACCCTAAGCTGAAAGTAAATATAAACTAAACCTTTTTCCTACTCAAGTTGATTTCTTCAGGTATTTTGTTACAGTGATGCAAAACTAACATAAATGCATTTTATAGGAAATTCATTTGTCTACTAAATTACACCAAAGCTCACGTAGTTACTTATTGCAGTGTGTGTGCACAGCTTTCTCTGTTTATAAACATCTTCAGAGGATATGTACTTTTGAGCCCTGGTTTGGAAATCACAGGTTCTGGTGGTAGCCATGGCAAAAGTACAGTAAAAGTAAGACTGGATCCATACTTCAGCAGCTTGTGCTCTAGGACCAACCCACCAACTGAGTGAAGATAACTGATCACTTTACTTCTTTGAAATTCCTTTTTATCTTCTGAAAGGTCAACATGAAAAAGTTTTTCATGCAAAAATCACTGTGACCCCTATAGTTTTAAAATTTTCTAATGCATACATCAATTTGAGTTTGCCCATGATACTTCTAAACTTAGTAGCTCATTCTCACAAAACTTCCACATTAATTCTTTCCAAATATTGAGTGAACATTTGATCTATTCAAAGAGTTATTAATACTATATGCACATAGAAGAGCATAGTCATTGAGATTTTACTTTAAATGTTTATTCTATAAACATGATCACTATTGTTAAATAATTTGTAATCTACTAAAGAACATGCTATGTTCACAAATAAATTGGACACATAATGGAAGGTGAAACAGAAGGGAGAAAACAAATCTAAAGCCTTAGATTAGTTCTTTGTGTCTAGGAAGTAGTGGTGAGAAATACAATCTTAGCTAGTACAGGACGTTTGCTCTGTGCCAGAACCTGGCCCAAGTGCATCTCATAGGTCACAACAACATTAGTTACTAACTGTCCACTATTATTTTTCCCTTTCTACATATTAGAAGTGGATTATGTAGGCATTAAATATTTTTCTCAAGGCCACAGAACTAGATAGTGATGGAATTAGGACTCTAATTTTTGCTGCTATTTGAGAGTAAACCCATTCATTTTCAAACACTATCAAAATGCTTGATGGACCCCCCAAAATATAAGGTATTATCCACCAAATGACATCCACAAAATCTTTATGCATTCTGTATTTAGTTTTTTAATAAATTTTGGTCAAATGTCTTTGGTCCCCACATTATCTACATAGTAATCATGTGGACAAATTTGTTAATCTTTCAGTACAATTAAGACTTTGAACTCAAATGTCTTTGGTCCCCAAATTATCTACATAGTAATCATATGGATAAATTTGTTAATCTTTCAGTACAATTCTTAAGACTTTGAGCTTTATTTGACTTAACTTCAATGCTGCCATTGGTTTTTCTAGAGAGACAAATAGCCTGTTAAAATTTGAAGGAGCTACTGACTTATGGCTGGGATGTGAGTGGACTGACAATAGCTTACTTAGGTGACTTTTTATAACCCTGAATTAATTAACATTAAATACCACTGATGATACTGAGTACACAGAAAGCAAGGTCCTTCGTGGAAAAAAAAGGCAAAACAGCATCAAGATATTTCCTGAGTGTACACTTGCAGAGAATACCCTAAGAGGTAAGCACAGTGGAATTTCTGATTGCCTGGAATAATGGAGGATCACTAAGAGGAAGGTGTTATTATTGATACATTGTGTCAACTTGGGGAGTCTAGAGGTTTGGCTGAGTGATTCAGCAGGAAGCTAGGGTGCTTACTTCGTGTACATCCTGAGCCTGTGGAAGAGGAAGGCATGGAGATTGTGTGAGAGCTACACACCCCCTGGGTGGGGGTAGGCTGTTTACAGTGTAGGGGAGAAAAGGAGGCTGCTTGCAGCCATTCTTCCCTTTTTGCTGGTTGTTTTTGCTGTGCTCTGCTGCCATGAACAGTTTGCCCTCTGCCATGGGCCACTCTGCCTCATAACCAGCCAAGTATGAACTGAAACCTCCACAAACTGTAAGCTAAATAAACCTTTCCTTCCTTCATTTTGGGAGTTGGGTATTTTGTCTCGGCAACAAGAGAACAGTAACCAAGACAGAAGGGATGGATGAAAGACCGGTGATGGTAAGGAGCTCATTTTGGCAAACATGTGAGGCACCAGCAAGATACTGAGATCTTTGAGTCCAACAGTTAGTTGGAAATTCAAAACAGAATTAAAGGAAAAATGTCACGGTTTGAGATACAGACTTATATATGCTGCATTGCTAGGAGAAGATGAAGGTAAAAGGGGTAGAGGAGAGCAGTGGGAGGATTAAGGGACTAGACATCAGGCAGCCTCTGAAGAGAACCTTCACTGATATTGTGGTCAAGTGACAGAGAGTAAAAACTGAGCTGTGTCCTCAGAAAGTGAAAAAATACACCCTGATGCTGCTCGCAGAGATCACCTCGAGTAGGTGATGAGGAGAAAAGCAGTTCCGCTCCCCACCCGCCTTGTCTAGAGGCCCCTGCGCCCCAAGACCTCTAAAGGATGCCTGAATCTGCAGAAGATACTGAGCCTTACAAATACTATACTTGTCTTAGTTACTTTTCTTGTTGCTGAGGCAAAATACCTGACACCCAAAGTCACAAGAGGAAAAGTTTTATTTGCTCACAGTGTGTAGAGGTTTCGGTCCGACTCCAAAGTAGGGTGGCTTGGCTGATGGGCATCACAGAGAACAGTTCGTGGTGCCCACAAGGTAGCAAAAGCAACTGGGTTGGGTGGGGGAGACTCTGTCCCTTATATTTTATGCAGTCTACCTGCCCCGGAGCAGGTGTAGCCCTCACACCCTTAATCCTAGCCAGAACTGTGCCCAACCAATCACAGGAGCGATTTGCTAATCACACACCTTTATTCCCAGCGTCACACAGTCTAGATTCAGTCACCTCTGAGAAGCCCAGTCCCCATAAATGCACGAGGCAATGCTGGGAACATCTAGACACAAAAAAGTATAACACTATTTTCTCTATAATACACAAATTTAATGTCTTTTCTATTTTAAGTAAACACTTATCACAGACTTTGACCTACACTTACAGAGTTTAAGGTGCGACAGTAAAACTACTATTTTACTACATTTCTTTTCTTCACAATTTCACAAGCAGATTTGCTTTTACTATGGATTTTGCACCCTCAACATGCTATTTTTCACTTTCCTTATTAAATCAAGAATTTTCACTTTTTAACTTAAAGAAAACATTGTATGGCTTCTCTTTGACAATATCTGAATTGCCAGCATTACTGATTTTCTGCTTTGGGGCCATCATTAAGTACAGTACTTAAAGATAAGCATTGTGACCCCATGACAGCCAATTTGACAACCAAGACAACCACTAAGTAACTCATAGGTGGGTAGTACATACTGTGTGGATACACTGGATAAACAGCAAGATGATACAAGGGTGATACAGGATTTTATCAGAACACTCAGAATGACCTGTAATTTGAAACTTATGAATTATGTATTTCTGTGATATTTTATTTACTACTTTGAACTACAGTGATGATGGGTAAATAAAATCAGAAAAAGTGGAACTGTAGTAATGGGACTACATACAGAGGTAATGTTTCAAATATTACAATCGCCTGTACTACTTGCATTTCCAGTGAACTTATACTTAAAATTAAAATCAAATAGTTTCACACTAAAGTGGAAATGAAAATGGAAATGAGTTTTACATCTCTTAATCATCACTCTTTAGGTAGCAGATCCATAGATCTTTTTACTTTCTATAAAATAGTAATAAAGTGGCATTTGTAAACACCTGGAAAGCACCTGATCAAAATTATTTGACTCCCAGTGTGTCCCACACAGCACCCTTGACTTATAGAGCTGTTTACACATTCTGACTGGCAATGCTGAGCTCTGCCTGCATCACATAGTACTTAATACCAACGATGAAACATTCAAAATGAAGTCTAACCTTTTTGAATCACAAGAGTTCTCCTATGGAAGTACCTTATCATAAAGAAATTTCATAAAATGTGTTTTCAAGTTCATCCTAGAAGGAAAACAAGTAAGGCAAGAAAATAGAAAACTAATAGAATATCAAAAGGCCAAATTTAAATAGCTGCTTATGGTGAGGATTCAAGGATGCCTTTTTCCTTAGAAGTGGTTTCTTTTTCCTGACTGGGCCTCTGGGGATACAAAAGTGTCCTTCTGTGTAATGGGGACTTAGCTTATTTGTGCATGGGGGTAAGACAGCCTTTCATGAATATAAAACCCCATCATTATCTCATTTTGGTATATTCTGAGATTTTCCTAAACAGATGTCATGGAAAATTCATTGAGAAAGAACATAACTTATTACAGAAGTAACCCACAGATTTTTATCTTTCTCTTTTGCCTTAAAAGTTCAAAGCTAGGAGAAAATGACTTGCTTGAGATAAGCCTTATAGGAAAAAGAACCAAAGGGTAATTCGTGTGGCATCCACTGGATAGTATTAAGTGAACTGTGTTGGATGGAAATTTAAATGCTCTGTGATCGTATTTGGCACTTAAAAGTGTTCCATTTTTAAAGTCTTTAGCATTCTCCTTGTGTATGTTCTTTTCTTCACATATCAAGAAGATGTCACTGTGAATAGAAACGTAGCTTTCAATTTATTTTTCCAAGTATCAGGCAGATTTTTCTAATACATGACTGACAGGCAATTGTCTCTGATACCAAAAAGAAATGCATTTGCAAATGGTGGACTTAATTCAGAGTATGCCAAAGTGTAAAGAAATGGTACTTGCCCGCTAATGAGCGAAAGCCTTATCTTTGGTCATCGGTTAAGTTCCCAATGAATTTACCACTTGAATAAAGAAGTATTCATAAAAGTCTTTTTTCTGGCAAATAGTTCAGAATAAAGCTGCTACCAGTGCCATGGAGGAATAGCTAGTCACTTGAGAAATACCTTGAGACATGCTTCATCTTGTTCTTCAAGCCTGAAATATCTAGCAAAGGCCTCTGAAACCAATTAAATCTTTTTTCTTTAGTGTGTTTTAAAGAAATATTCTAATCATTACCTCTCTATTAGGGTGGTTAAAACCGACAGTGATGGTAACAATGTCCAGTAACGATGTAAAGCAACAACAATTGTCAGATACTGTGCAGAACAAGACTGAATGGTTGGGAAATAGGTTGGCATTTTCTTAAGAAAGTAAAAAAATACACTCTCCATAGGACCCAATAGTTTTACTACTTGGCACTTTCTCATCAAAATAGAAAATTTAGGGCCTCGTCAAAGTGCATACATAAATGGTCATAACAACCTTATGTAACTTCAGTTTTCAAACGGATAAGCAAATCATCATATATCCATGCAACTGAACTGGTTTACTAAATAACAGAGATGAATCCCAAATGCATTTTGGTAAGGGAAAGAAGTCAGACACCAGAGGTTGCATTCATGGGCTGTCAATTTGCATGACATCCTGGACAAAGGCAAAATTACAAGCACGGAGATCAATGGTTGCTGGAGTTTATGAGTAGGGGAGGAGTTAACTACAAAAGTGTGGTCTGGAGGAATTGGGAGCATTTGGAACTGTGTTCCCCATAGAATCCCATAGAATTTTACACTGCAAGGAGTACATTATACTGTATGTAAATATTAAAATAATATATGTATACACATAGATATGTGAAAATACCATAGACCTCCTGCACAACATTTCTTTCTTAAAATTACAGTTGAAATTCAGTAAAATAGCTACAAACTAAGGCGTGTAAACATTTCTAGAAACCCTAAAGAGAGCCTGAAATTAGGAAGAGCAAAACAATACTAGACATGCTTCTGCCTACTTGCATTGGTCCCTGATTCTCTTACCTACTTTTTGCACACCTGCCCTCAGTACCTTCAATTGTTTTGCCTCTTCAGCTGATTATCAGTCTGTCACCAAGTCTCAAAAGAGAAGGGTTAGTTCACTCGCAAATTCAGAAAATAATTATTCAGTATCTACCATGTTCCTCATACTCTCCTAGGCTTAATGTGTGGATATAACAGCCTAAATGAATACAATGCATTAGCTTAAATTAATAGATTTAACATAGAATATAGAGTAATGTAGAATAATATAGAATAATGTATAGTTTGAACTATACACAGTCATTCATTGGTATTTGGTAGTCAAAACTCTTTGCCGTGGACTTATTTATGCATTTATCAATCATTGCAAGCCTCTAAATTAGGATAAATTGCAATTAGTAAAGATAACTATGAAAACATAGAAAGGTAGTGTCAAAAGAAAAAAAAACTAGTACTGACTTGGTGGACTCAGTAATTTTCAGTATTGTGGCTGTAATTCATAGCTCCAAAGACACTGCAAACTCGCAAGGTGAAATCCTGGGAACTAATTAACTTTTTCCATTTAGTTATAAAATGTTAGGTAACAAATATTCAGGTAATTTTTCTTTTCCTTCAAAAGTAATACACAGAAATGAGAAACAGTGGTTTCCAAATCCTAGGACACTAATTAAGAACATTTTATCATTTAGGGATGAACTATGAATTTGTAACCATAAATTAATAATTATACAACGGTTCTGTATGTACTGGGATTGTACCTGTCTAGAACTTTGAAAGAGGTTTTCTGTAACAAGATGCACTCTTTCCATTGTAGATGAAAGTGTGTCCAGGAATAGATAAAAATAAAAGGAAGTGTCATAATTTCTATTGTTGCTGTAAAAAGTTATCACAGATTTAGTGGCTTAAACCAGCACAAATTTATTAATTTCCATTTCTGGAGGTTACAGAGTGAACTGAGTTCTATTGTAGCAGATGTCCCCACCCTCCACCCCCAGTCAGTACACTTCACTTTGTTAGTTGCCCAAGTAACAGTTCTGGTTACAGTTCCTGTTATTTTGTTTCTTAGAAATGACTGGTCACTGTGATGCATAATGTAAGAACCAATCCCCAATTGACAAGCCATTCTGCCTCCATACTTTCTGCTTTCTTATCCCATCTAAGCCCTGGAACACCAGAGATGGGGGCCTGACATTTTTAGGAACAATTGATTCCTGCTTAGTGTCCATCAGATGTTAAATAAATCTGCCTCCAAATCCTGGGTATCCTTTTTGTGTTTCCGCTTGCTGTTGCACTGTTAGGATAAAATCAAGGTTTAGCAGGGTGTCTTGGTTCCTTTTTTCTCGTTGCTGAGACAAAATACCTGACACCCAAAATGCAGAAAGAAAAGGTTTATTTAGCTTACACTTTGTGGAGGTTTCCATACATACTTGGCTGGCTTCAAGGCAGAGTGGTACATGGCAGAGAGCAACAGTTCATGGTCGCGGAATAGCAAGCAACAAGAGCAAAAGGAAAGAGCAGCAAAGAAGAGCAAGCCTGCTTCCCTACCTTATATCATAAGCAGGCTACCCCCACCCAGGGGGCGTGTAGCACTCACACAACCTCCATGCCCTTCTCTTGCACAGGCTCAGGATGAATACAAAGTAAACGCCCTGGCTTCCAGCTGAATCACACAGCTAACCTTCTAAACTTATCAAACTGACACAATGAACAACATCCCAGAAGGGTAAGGGCATGTCCTTTTCATCCCAGGATGCAGAACTGCTGAGTCACTTAGCCAAACCTCTAGACTCCCCAAGTTGACACAATGTATCAACCACAACACAGGGCTATGCTTTTTTTGGAGGCTTTAGGAATAATCCTTTTCCTTGCCCTTTTGTAGAACTTCTATACATTCCTTAGCCCATACTCACTTTCAGTGCAATAGCAGCCACGTCCACTCTAGCTTTCTGGTACTCTTTCGCCTTCTTCCTCTGGATGGTAGTAAACACGCCTGCATTATCCTGCATCATGGTTAATTTAAATCTTAATTCCCTTTGCCATCTCCGTTCCCCTGGCCCTGTGATATAATCTGTCCACTGATTCTGGGGATGAGGTTGAGGATATCACTGAGAGTACATTATTCTATCAGAAGTGTGAGCCACACAATTTTAAAAAAAAACTCTCAATGTCTGTTGAAGCTCGTAGAATTTTTCAAACTTTAATGCTAACCAGAGGCAAAGTTGAAAATAAAGTGTAAGTGTTGACAAGCTTTTCATAAAGATTTTCTGTTTTATTTAGCACTATCTCCAATATATGGTACAGACATTTCCCATGTAGGTCACCTTTCAACATAAACATAATGTAGTGAGAAAAACAAACAGTTTAATGTTACTAACTTATTTTCTGGTTGTTCCCAGGCAGCCCATCTTAGATCACTCAAAACAAAATCATTAGCCTCCACTTTATCCTGTCCTCATCCAAAGCTACATGAAGGGGTCCATTCACATCTGGGATTAAATCCACATTTCTTTGTATTGTCAGTGATAAAATTGGTTGTTTCAACATCATTCCTCAAGAATTTCGGGAAGTTTTAAGTTGAGGTAAAACAGTTTTCCAGGATTTTTTTTTTTTTTTTTTGTCTTTTTGAGACAGGGTCTCTCTTTGTAGTTCAGGCTGGCCTTGAGCTCACTTTGTACCCCAGACTGGTCTCGAACTCACAATGATCCTTCTGCCTCAGCCTCCCGAGTGCTGGGATTACAGGCATGCACCACCACACCTGACCTTTCCAGGACTTATGCAATTCCCTGGCTTGGAAAAATTTTTAACAGATTTAGCTTTTTGATCTTCATTTTTCCAGAAACTTATTTGGACAACACAAATAAGAATTGCAAATGTCTTACTGTTTTACTTTGTTATAGAAATTCAAGAAAGATGAACACTCTTTAACAAAATCAGAATTACTTAAGGTTATTGTGAATTTCATAGCCATTTATCAGTTCTTCTACTCCTAAGGGAGCCCATGCATACACCTTAAAATTATTTTGTATTCTTCTAATTTTGTAACACTAAACAAAACCCTTAACCCAAAGAGTGATTTTATACTTTAAATAAGGTGAAAAATAATTGTGACATTAACTCAAGGTTTTTTAGATGTCGGTTTGGATTTTTCTCATCTCTGACCACCCTAAGTAGTTTCATGTGCTAAATATACATGGGTGTGAAACATATAGGTTAAAATAAATATTCACTATTCAGAGGAAGAAGAGAAGGCTTAGCAGACTGGGATAACTGTGAATAGACAAGGCTGGTCAGTGGTAAGTCATCCAGTCACTCCAAAGCTCCCTTGCCCTTTGCAAGAGAAAAAACAGCCCCAACTTAGCCTACTTCTTCATTCCTCTTTGCCTCCCTAAAAGAGCCAAACTGTGAAAGCTAACCCTGACCTTATCTGGCTTGGCAGGGACCAGATGTTCTGCTAGTCAGCCACAATGGCTGTTCCAGCCTGTAAACACCCTCCCCAGAAAAAGCCTTTAAAACCCCCATGGTTTGCACAGCTTGGGGCTGTCCTGGTCTGCTGGGTATGCCTGCTCCTCACTCCTCTGCCAAAATAAAAATCCTTCTTGTGTCAGAGGGTCTGGTCTGGTTTGTGTGGGTTGCGGCAACCTAGATCTGGTCAATTGTCCAATCAGTCAGGACCATCAAGGAATACAAGGTTCAGGTATTTGTTCTGAGTATGACAAATATATGCAATAAGTATCCCAAATTTTAGTTAAGCTCATGAATATTTGGCACAAGCACTGCTTTTTCAAGATGCTCTTAAGTTAGTGTGCCAGTACCAATGTTCAAATCAGTAGTATTTAAGTGAATGTGTGATGTCACTTTCTAGAAGGAGGGGATATGTTCTTCTCCCCTTTTCTTCTTTCTTGGGGAGCTACAGTGATCACACTGCACTGAGTCATACAGAATGACAGAGTAGCAAGATTTAAGTACCTTAGGGCTGTAAATACTGTTTAAGCCACTGATCTATTTTCTATTACTTATGGCAAACCCAATCTAATTAATTCAGTTAATGACTCTGAAACTACTGCTATTTTAAAAGCTACTGTGAGAATTAAACAAGCTTGAGCTTATAGGTCATCTGGCATAGTGGTCATCTATAAAAGGTAAAACAGATTTTAATTTCCATCTCTTTTCCATGCTAAAGTTTTAAAGACTTCTGCCCACGAAACTATCTCTATGAGTTTGACTTTTCAATGCTAATGACAAAGAAACCTTTTAAAGTCTGACATAGAGGCACATCTATAAGAATACTGAAAGGACTCTGTTTTAAAAATAAGTATATTTATAAATAAATATAAATATAAAATAAATTATTAATTTCTAAAGTAAATATAAATATAAAATTTTTAAATAAATATAAATATAAAATATTTCGTTATTTTAAATAAATGTATCAAACATACGTTAAGCCCTGATGATGCCCCAGGCACAGTGGAAGGCGGATTAAGGAAAAGGAGAAGATAGATTTTGGGAAGGAAAGATAGATTTAAGGGAAGGTAGGCTTTGTCTGTGATAAGCTCAAATTCCATTAGAAAAAAACATGGGGAGCAGTAATTAGGATACAGTGTGAATAGAGCTGGTGTTGTGCTTACGGTTTGCAAAGGAAAAGATTTCACATGGGACACATCATTTATAGGATTATTTCATAATATGAACCCAAAGAGTCAAATGCAAATGAGTGCAGGAGATCTGTCCATACGCTAGAGACCTAAAGAACTCATCTGAGGACCCGGATGCTGTACTAGTGTCCCCCATGAGTCCAGCTGGGGGACTACAGCCCATGACAATATCTTATGCAAACCTGTTTCAAGGAACTGCACTGAGAAAGCCCAAACGTCAGTGGTAGAAGCCAGAAATTCTGCGCCAGCAGGCTGAGGAATCTGTACTGGAGCCAGGAAGTGATACTCAAAGTAAAGACTAGAGCTCCTCCAAAGAGAACCACAACCATCCTCAGCAACAGTGAGGTCCTGAGCTCCTCAGATGATAACAATCAAGTCTATATCAGAAGAGCCAGTGTGGTTCAGGCATGGTGGTACACGCCTGTAACCCCAGCACTTGGGAGGCTGAGGCAGGAGGATCGTTGTGAGTCCGGGACCAGCCTGGGCTATAAAGTGAGCTCAAGGTCAGTCTGAACTGCATAGTGAGACGCTGTCTCAAAAAGACAAAAATAAATAAATAAATAAAAGCTTCTCCAGAAGGATTATCAACATGCCATCTTCTCCTCCAATCCTCTTCTTATGCTGCTGGCAACAATCCTTATGTGGACCCTCCACACCCAGCACCATGTTGATTCAGTTTAGCTGGGTGTCACAAGTTGTCAGTCCACCATAACCTGAAATACTATAGGGCTAAAAAAGAAAGTGGCTCTGTTCAAAGAAACAAGGAAAATCTCAGTGAGAAATGTAAAATATGAATTGGTCTTTGGTAGTTTTTTTGTTTGTTTTGTTTTTTAAGAAAAAGGAACAGTACATTGGGTAGGAAGTACATACTTAGTGGCTAATGATGTAGTTTTGCAAAAACTAAACTGTTAGATGTGAAATGTAAACTATGCTGAGAAAGGAGTGAATAGTAAGTTGTCATCAAAGTATGGTAAATAACAGAGCTAATGACAGTGTGGGGGACATATTACCAGGTCATCTGTGTAGGTCATATGTTTTCAACAGAACCTGTAGGATACATTTTCAAGGTGCAATTAAAAAGATACTTATTTCAGCATAAATGGTGGAGGTAAGATTTAATAAATCTTTTTGATAGAAATCAACATAATTTGCTTCTTTGAATGTTGTGACAAAGGAAAAAGTAGATCTGGAAATCTCTTACATTTAGTTTAGCTAAAAGGCTTATACTGCTATTAAGCAAAAGAGAAATTTTTTTTAAATGTGGTTTTTAAATTAACTGGGATATGAAGAATTTTATCTGTCCCTGTGCCACCTATCCCAGCTATGCTTGTGTATATATATATATATATATATATATATATATGTGTGTGTGTGTGTGTGTGTGTGTGTGTGTAAATTTAGTTTTTCAATTTAAATCTTTGAGAGTTTTTAGAAGTTCTTATGTTTCATTTTTATCTTTGTTTTGTTTTTTCCTGGCTACCATAAGTTCTTGTTTTAATTTCTTAGAAGAATCTACTGTGATTTATTTGGAGGTTTCATAGAACTCTATGAATAAATTAGATGCAAAATGTACATTATAATGTTGAACTTTCTGATGTGTGAACATGGAGTAAGTTTCTATTTAGAATTACTAAGTAAGGGGACTGAAGGAGGGGAAACCCAAGTGTGAGCTCAGTCTGGGCAACTTAACAACAAGATCCTCTCTCAAAGACAAAAAAATTTCCTTTCCTTCTCTCCTCTCCTCTCTCCTCTCCCTTCCCTTCCCTTCCCTTCCCTTCCCTTCCCTTCCCTTCC
>PVLD010000435.1:168250-248354 GCA_004027595.1 Dinomys branickii | reverse complement strand
AGACCCAAGTTTTGTCTTCGTCAATTGTCCTGGGTTTTTCCTCCCTATTTCATTGATTTCTACCCTTACCTTTACTTATTAGCACCTTGTACTTCCCTTATGTTTTAGTTGACCTTTTTTTTCTGTCTTCTTAAGATTCATTTTCCAAAATACTCATTCTCATATCAGCAGTAGTGTACTTTTTCCCATATTCCTTTTCTTTTCTTTGATCATATATTTTAATTCTAGGATTCCTCCTCTTTTCCCAAATCTATCTTTCCTCTCATACTTAGATTTCTTGTTTTATACCTTTAATTATTTGCTATATATCTCTGTTACAGTTTTCACATCAGTGGCCTTTGCTAGGACAAAGTAGCTGGCATAGACAACTTAAAAGAGGGGAAAAGCTTTCTTTTTGTTCATGGTTTCAGATGTTTAAGTCCATGATCAGCTGGCTCCGACACGGAAGCATCATGGCAGAAAATTGCTGAGCTCGTGGCATCCTAGAAGCAGGAAACAAGGGGAGCAGAAACCAGACAGAAAGAGGCACGGACCACAGATAGTTCCCAAGTCCATGGTCAAGTGGTCCAGCTGTGCACACTCATCTCCTAGGATCTCTGAAGGGAATAAATGTCCCCACAGATATTAATATCACATTGTTATTTTAAATTACGCATAAAAATCCTCCTATTTATTCTGTCAAGCCCTTAGGCTGTTTCTTTGCACACTGACCATTTTTTATTTTTAGGGTGTCTTCAACAATGGTAGATGCTTTCCTCAGTGTAACTGTGTTCTTTCAGTTTGCTCCATAGCTCATTTCCAGACTTTCAGGGGCTTGTGATCTATTTCGATGTTGTTTTCTTCTGTTGGGGATGCGAGAACCATGGGGGTAACATGTACCTTTGTCCATACCTGTATGAGGTGCTGGCCTGGGAGGTTTCATTTCTGAAAGGAGGTTTGTCTCCTATGAAGAGGAGCTCAGCTAGGGCTATTCATTCTCAGTGACACATTTACAGATTATTCAACGGGAATTGTCTAGCACACCTTTCAAAGGGGCTCAGAGCTAGACTAATCCCAACCTGACCGAAAGTTCTCATTTCTAATTTTCAGTAGATTTCCAGCATCGTGTAGTGTCTCCTGTGCAGGTGAATTAGGGCACATCAGGCTCTAGTCTTGAGCTGATGATCTAGCTGTGGCCTCATTTCTGGGGTTTTTGAAGCATCCTTTTATAAGCTTATTTTTCTGGTTTGTGTTGCCTCTTTATTTCTGCAGCCTTGGAATTTCATTTTATTCAGTTATATGATTAATCAAATATTCCTGCTACAGTGAGAAGATATTCCTGAGTCACCATATGAAGTTTATCTCACAGGGCCAGGGATATAGCTCGACATCACAGTGCCGGCCTGGCAAGTGTAAGGTTATGAGTTCAATTCCTGGTACAAAATAAATAAAGTTTACATTTTAGATTTTATTAAATTTCACTTTTTAATGTCCTCATTTTCATTATTTATCTTTTACTTTTTATTTGAAAGAGGATAAAAGCATAACAAAATACTAACAACACAGACAAAAAAAAGCAAAGCAAAAACAATAAAAATGATACAAGGTTTCAAAAAGAAGTGACAGGAATTAACAGCGGTTATGTGATATATGTGCACCTATGTTTATAGCAGACAATTTGTCATAGCTAAATCTTGGAAATAACCAAATGCCCATCAACTGAAGAATGGATAAAAAAGATGTGGCGTTTTTATAAAATGGACTATTATTCAACTATAGGAAAAGATAAACTCAAGGCTTTTATAGGTAAATGGATACAACTAGAGACCATCTTCACACAGAAAGAAAGAAGGGGAAAAATATATGTATATATATGGATGGATGGGCTAATCCTACTGCTGATGTCTAATGGTTTATTGAAAGGAACAGTTAATGCTTAAATTTTTTTTGACCAACTTAGCATGCTTATATCTGGTAATCTGAACAACGAATCTGAAGACAACAATATGCAATAGAACAATAATTGATGAATTCCTACCAACTTGTTTAGTGAAGTTCTGCATCATTATTAACGGTTTTAAATTCTTGTTTATTCTCTTGAATGGTTTGACCAATCTTGCATTCTTACATCTGGTAATCTGAGCATTGAAGATAACAATATGTAGTAGATTTCAGTTTTGAAGACAAATAGAACTTCTTTTGTTTGTTTGTTTATTTATGCATTTTCAGTGCTGGGGATTGAACTCAAGGCCTCTGCACTGAGCTATATTGCCAGTCCTTTATAAATTTTTATTTATTTAACTATGTCTTTTTGTCTTTTTGAGACAGGGTCTTGCTATGCAGTTCAGGCTGGCCTTGAGCTCACTTTGTGGTCCTAGGACGATCTTAAACTCACAACAGTCCTCCTGCCTCAGCCTCTCGAGTGCTGGGATTACAGGCATGCGCCACCATGCCCAGCTTAAATTTTTAAAATTTGAGACAAGACTCACACTGAGTCACTCCAGCTGGGCTCTAACTTGCCATCCTTCTGCCTGAGCCTCTCACATTGCTGGGATTACAGGTTTGTGCCCCTATGCCTGGTTACTCGAGCTAAATTTTATGTATATGTTTATCCTATGCTGTATTTAGTACAGCACTTTAAAACTGCATTAGTGTTTAGTAATAATTGGTGGATTGAATTTTAAAATGAATACAAGAAGGCAGCTTTAAGGGCTGGGGATATAGCTCAGTGGCATAAGCATCTGCCTGGCAAGTGTAAGGTTTTGAGTTTGATCCCTGGTACCGCAAAACAAAACAAAAATAAAAAAAAGAAGGCAAATTTAAATAATAAAAATTAAAATAGAGGAGTCACTAATATTTAAATATATGAATATTTTTCTCCTGCCACAAGTAATTAGAAAAGCGGAGAGGGGAGTATGGGAGAAGGTGTTAGTTTCTCTAGCAACAACTGCAATGTTCTGCCTCATTCAAAAGAAAAAAAGCGCCATGCTGGTTGCTGTCCATGGAAATTCTGCCAACACCCTGGTGGTTGCTGGTTTGTAATTTTATGGGTTTTCAGGGGATCAAATGCTGTATTATTATGTTTGGCTACCAACTTGGTTCAGCAGTTCAAAAGAGAGAGAGAGAAGGGGAGAGGAAAGGGTAGGAGGGAACATGCATGACCTGGCATTTTTAAAAGGACAGATAGATGTAACCTGTTGAAGTTGAAGCAGTCTTCCCTGACTTTCACTCTCATTTTCTACAAGAAGAAGCTGAGTATATATTCAGAGCTCTGCTTTATCAGGATTGGAGATACAGCGATTGTGTAGCACTTTTACTTTATGTCTATTTATTTGATTTTTGGAGTGCTAGGGATTACCAAAGAAAATAGGTTCAGCATTCACCCTGACTGAATGCCTTTCCTTCCAAATACTTCTTTACTCAAATAAATTGGTGGGAATATGAACATGAAATATCACAAATATAACTATTGGTACTTAAGTAATTCAAAGGCTAGGCATGCAGCTCACGAGTAGCGTATGTACCCGGTATGTGTGACATTCTGGGTTTAGTTCCTAGCACCAGGAAAAATTAATAGTATTCCATTAGTTGTAGAGTGATCGAAATAGATTAAAAACTTCAAGATATTAAACATACACATATTCATAAGAACTTCTGTAGCTTTCCTACTCCTTTAATGAAAAATACATGCCTGGTATTTTCAATTGTCTTAGGAGAAAAATGGGCACAGGCGCAAAACTTATAACAGGTGCAACAGTGTGGCCATGTTCTAATAAAGCGAAGAATAAAATAGGTTTGATTTATGTGCCATAGCTTCAGGTGGGGTTACAACGCAGATGGGAAGAATAATGGGATCACCGTTTTGTTTAACATTATATAATGTGTGAGCCTTGTACCTACTTCTTTTTTGTCCTCTTCCATTCTCACAATAAAAGTTGAAATGTGTACTTATATAACTGGCTGTCATATATAGGTCCAAAAGCAAGATAAAAAAGTTGCTCGCTGACCTTAGACCATAATCATGCCAAATACTACTTTTTACTATTATTATTTAAGATAAAAATGTATAAAATAAATACATTTATTTATGCATCAATTTATTCAATATTCCTGTATTCTTCCATCAAACTAGCACTTACTAGAAAAATTATTTTATAGTTTTGGCACTCGAGTACCACATGAAGAAGGGAATTAAAATCTTTGTCTTCAAGGAGCATAGATTCTGGCATGAGCATGCAGTGAATAGAAAAAACAATTATATAAGGTCTCTGGGTAAAACACGCAAAATAAATAGAGAGCATCTTGCACTGGAAAAACCACTGAGGACAGATGGTTAGAGACAGGCTTTCTAAGAAGACATGTGATCACCTGATGAATAAAACAATCTTAGAAGTAAGCAAGTCCAGGCCCTCCATTAACATTTCCAGGTTCCAAGAAAATAGTGGTGACTGTGGTCCATATACTCCCTATCTACATATTTAAGGGTTACCAATCAAATTCAGAACAAGTGATTGACATTTCTTATCTTCCTGCCTTCACCAATGTTTGTAGCAACCTAGAAGGCCTACTTTGACCTTAGAATTGTTGGATTTCCTGGAGACATGAGGAGAGCCAACAGCATCTGCATGCCTGACCTCTTTCACTTCCTACTGTGATCTATATCGAAAAGGTCCCTGAAAAGTCTCATGTTCGGAGGTGGTGGTTGGTTGGAGAGAATGACTCACTGGGGGTGTGACATGAAAATGCACATTCTTGTCTCCAGGACCTCCCTTCTCTCTCTGCTCCCTGCTGCCATGAGTTGAGCAACTCTCCATTGCTATGACCTTCTACCATGCTGCTTTTACTTTGGAACCAGCCAACCATAGATGTGTTCCCCTGCAACTGAGTCAAATTACAGTTCTCTAAGTAGTAGGTGACAGGTATTTTGTTCTGGCCACGGGAAAGCTGACTAATACACTTCTGGTTACCAGAAACTGTGTGGGATTCAACCTCTTCTCTAGGTAGTAGGTAACAGGTATTTTGTTCCAGACATGAGATAGCTGACTATTACACTTCTCATCCTTAGGTCCATCCTATGATCAGGTTTTGGGGTGCTGGAATCTTTTTCTAGGGATGGTTTCTAGGTCCTTTCTGTCCTGTGCAAAGACTTGCTTGAGACAAACACAAACAGTAGCAAGGTCTTGCATTTACTAAGGTTAGGGAAAGAGGCTCTGCAGAGAGATTTATGGACACATCAAAGTATTATGGATAGCTAAGTTAGTTAGGAATTAGTATAGGAAGTCAGATGGAGCTAGGTCCTCCAGGGAGCTGGTGCAAACCGTGAAAATACATTGCAGCTGTGGGTGGAGGTGCATTTTATTGAAGGGCAGAACTAAAGACAAATGCATAGATTGAAGAAGGGATGTGATAGGAAACGAAGTCAAGAGATAAAAGTCAGAGCATCCAGAACTTGTAGTTCATCTCAAGGTGTTAATATTCTCAAGTGTAATAGAAGGTTTTTAATATGAGCTTAGAATCTGCTATGCCTCATAAGTGTTTCAGACTTTTCTGTTTGTTGAAAAATGACATTTCGAGATGCCAATCTGGCTTGTAAATTCCTAGGAATAGTATCCAGGTAAGGACCTGGTACCAAAATAGGGCAGAAAAAATAAAAATAGATAGAAAGAACACAAGGAAAATCATAATTTTAAAAAGGAAAGCTTCTTTCTTCCATCCTTTCTTTTTCTTTCTTCCTTCCTTTTCTCTTTCTTTCTTCTTTCTTTCTTTTCCTTCCTTCCTTCATTTCTTTCTTTCTCTCTTTTTCTTTCTCTGTCTGTTTCTCTCTCCCTCCCTCCTTCTCCCTTCTCCAGCAATATGATAAACCTAGTCAACTCAATTTCAGGAGCTATTCCCTTTTGACTTACAAATTGTCCTCTTTCACTTACAGATAGACCACCTGTTCACCTGTAAAATAGGCTTTCCCGTTTGAATAGACCATTGTCTTTCTTTGGGTGGGCCATCCTTCCCATATCCCAAATGAAGACCAAGATTATAGACTGGCAAATTTCACAGATTTCCACCTCCCAAAAGACAAATATTCCCAGCTCCAAACTAGATGTGTTTTCTCCCTTGAGGGTCACACTCAGTTTCTTCACATGTGTACTTCTTAAATTCCACCCAATGAACGCTTTCTTTGCCCTTTACTGACAAGTTCTGAGAAATATTTTTCTGCAGTGGGAGTCAACAAACTTTTTCTATGAGTAGAGTAGGTTAGGTTCCCTATTATGCCTTGGGAATCTCTTCAGATTCTGTCTGCTGACAGTACTGTTACCAGGGGTTTGGGGGCCCGGCATCTTCTACTAAAGATGTAGTTTATGTTCTTTCTGTTATGAACAAAGAATTGGTCAAGACCAGTGCAAAAAGGTAGTAAGGGAGGGAGGCAGGGAAAGCGAGACAGACAAAAAGAGACAGAGAGAGAAAGAGAGAGAGAGAAAGAGAGAGAGAGAGAGAGAGAGAGAGAGAGAGAGAGAGAGAGAGAGAACATGACTAAAGGGTCTTACCTTCTCCTGATTATCTTTGCCAATATGTTTCCAGGTTCTAGTACTCTGAGGTATCCTTCTAGAGGTGTTTTCTGTTTTTCTTTTCTGTCCTGAAGAAAGATGTGGTTGAAAGTGTAAAAGGTAATGAAGTTTTACATTCTTTAAAAGTGGGAAAAAAAAACTTTCTCTGCAGAGTGAGTGCAGGCCAATTAAAAATAGAGAAAGAAGTGCACTCCACGGAGTGAGAGAGGACCACTGAGAGAGGACAATGGCTGAGAGCTTGGTGGCAGCCATCTTTTTTTCTCCCATTCCTCAGGCTGATGTCAGGTCTAGGCCATCCTGTCAAAAACGTCCTTGACTTTGCCTGAGAATTAAAGGTAACATTTTCTGATTAGTCCCAGGTGTAGGGCTTTGGGAGCTGTTTTTCTATGCATTTCCCATCTGTCTGGAAATGTCAGGCCACACCCCCTTGTTCAGGTGGTTTGCCACTCCCTCATCACCTGGCTCAGTACCACTTCTCCCCTTCTTACCCTCCATAACATAAATAGCCCTGCAAGGACAACTGCATGGAGAAAGTTTTCCAGCTGATTCTATAAGCAAGGAAGCTCAAGCTCAGAGAGCTTTCTCTGGTGGCAGAATAAAAACATCAGAGATATGACAATAGCTGAGTATCACATGATCATGTCATTTTGAATGAGCTAACTTTTCTGCCCTTAGTTAAGTAAGAAACATTCTATTCGAAAGCGCTCTTGTAGCATTGAGGACACAGTAGACAGAGGCAAAGTTAAAAGAGTTGACGCATAAAGTGCATTTAGTGGAATGACTCTCATACAATGCAGTCAATTAACAGTTGCTCTTAATTCCAGCATTGCTATGAGTAACGCCACCACTGCTTTCATCTGGAGCTACATTAAGCAGTTAAGAAAACTTCACCTGAGTTTTTCTGATTCAAAAACTACTGCCCAGGCAACTTCAAACTGGTTATTTAAGTGAGAAAAAAAATATCAAGAAGACAAAAAAAAAAAAAAAAAAAAAAAAACAGTAGCATTAAATTACTGCCACTATAATATACAAGAAGGAAAAATCAAGGCCGTGGACATCTCATTGCTTTATAAAAGCAAAACCATGTCTCTTTCTGCAATGCATCACTCATGGTGAAGCTGGTCTGGAATCACCAGCTGGAGGAAGCTCTTTGGTGTTCACACAAATGAAGTTTGACAGTTTTGAAAACATAAAACAATGGGCTACAAAAACTAATTACAGTTTGGCTGCAGGGTTTGAGGCTAAAAATTCTCTCATTCTTTCTCTCTCATACACACACACACATGTACACACACACACAGAGTTATGAGAAATATTTGATGCCCTACTGTAGTTGTAGATAATCCATTCATATCTGATAGTTAAATATATGTAGATAAGCTATACTAGAAATTACAGCATACTGGTAAGTACTTCGTTCCAGTAGGATTTACATTATATTCAGTAGGTTACAATATACTAATAAGGTTTCTTTCTTCATTTTTTACAAATAAAATATTTTGCCCTTAGATGTTTTATGCAAACACTATACTGCTTCTAGGAGAATTTGTAACCATTATGTAACCAATACGTAACCATTATGTGTGGTGAGAAATCTGAACTCAGACAAACCAAGATCTCAACTTTCTAGTAGGGCAAGTGTCCATCTCTGAAACTGTGTCCTCTTCTGCAAGGAAGACTTCCATAAATAACTACCTTGTAGTTATTTAATAATAAATAATAACTATTACACTTATTATGACAGTTGTGATTATTGCAACTAGTACTGAAAGACTGTGGAAGCTCATCCATGTAAAAGATAATTTAACTATTTAGGGTATGAATAGGCAGCCGGTAGAGGTGAGACCAAGGTGGAATTGGAGTAGTCAGCTGCATCAATAGGAAATAAGAAGAATAAAACTGGGACTTTGATTTGAAAAGAGTTTCTTTGATGGTGTGAAATACAACAACCCCCTTCATTCAGAGCTGAACTTTGAGGAAATCAATAATGCACAATAACTGGTGTTCTTCTTTTTAACTTTAATCAGAAAAGAACAAAAACAAAATAACAAAAACAAAGACAAAATCAAAAACAAAACTGTAAAAAAGATTCAGAATTTCAAAACAAGATGATAGGAAATTAACCATCGTAGTTGTATTACTGTTATCTTCAAAGCAGTTTCTCAGATTACCAGATATAGCTATGCAAGATGGATCAAACAATTAAACATTAACTGTTCCTTTCAATAAACCAATAGAAATGAGTAGTACAATTGTGTTAGCATCTTGTGTGTGTGTTTACACTTAATACTACACAGTGACTGATGTTCCCTTCTTTCTTTCTTTTCTTCTTTCCCTCTTCCCAGTTGTTCTTTCCTAATGAGAATTGGTTAACTTTAAACTGCATAATGAGTACTGGATTATCAACCCTGAGTTCCAACTGGTGATTTTAAACTCACAGAGCCACCTAGGATAATTTGCCACAAAAAAATTGGGCAAATTTCCACTCTTCTTCATAAAAGGTTTTGTACTGAGGGGCCACATGGCGTCCCACTTCTGGGACCCTCCCAGCTACCGGAAGCCTTTTTTCTCTTTACATTTCCAATAGCCATTTTTCTCTTTAACGTTTTTCTGTGTGGAATTTCATCCTTTGACTTTATGAGACAACAGACTTGGGTTTTGTATGATGGTAGCTACTTCAATAACAATCCGTATCTATCATACAAGGGGGAAATCTTTGATCAAGTCTTAGCTTAAATTCCCCAAAATAAGGCCGGAGACAAGGACTGTAGGTGGGTAATTTCTGGAAGTAACCTCAGATTTGAGGAGTGGACTGAGAGAAATAACACCAAAAAATGGGGAGAAAAGCAATTACAAAGACACTGTTATCCCCACTGGATTCAAAAGCTCCATTTCCGTCCCCACAACCCTAAGTAGTTGTCCAGGAATCAGCTTAAGAAGCCTGTGGAGGAAAGAAACGCGTGCAGTTGCTCACTGGCTTCCAGCTTCCATTGGCCCAGCGTCCGTCCACGGGGAGCTGATGTCTTCGAGCTTTCAGGATGCGTGGCTATGAGTGCTGGGCAGGTTCTTGCACTCTTTCCACTCTGGGCAGGTAAGAGAGGCCTCAGGACAGAAAGCGAAAGTCAGGCACTGCCGCTGAAGCGAGAGGCTGTCAAATTTTACTGCCCTTAGCTGGCTGCCCGAGGTCATAGTAAAAGATGGAGGAAGAGGATGTGAGGTCCAAGATCAATCTCCTACAAATATGTTTGAAACTGTGGGTTGGTCATAAACATAGTCATCCTTCAATGAGACTCAAAAAATATAAATTATTTATAAAGTCAGGAAAATCATTTTCCTCGGGGCATAGGAAATGGAGACAATTGCACTAGTTTCTTTCCTCTAGGGGTTTCTGGCGTCAACTGCCTTTACATTTTGGGCCAGCCAGGAATTCCGTCCTGTGTGCTGAGTTACCTTACACACCGTAGGAAGACCTAGCAGCTATGTTTGACTGCTATCTATTAGTTGCCAAGAACGATTTTCCCTCTCCTTGACTCACCAAAGTGATTACCAAAAATATGTCCCGAAAATGCCAAATATCCCCAGAGGACGGTCGAGTGCCCCTAGTGTTGAAAACAGCTGCCCTGGTGGGGTTGGACTCTTTTCCTGCTTCTCTTTCCTTTCTGCCCCTAACTCATAACTCCTGACCTACAGCTCTTTTAGTACCCCGTGGACATAACTGCTCATCTCTCGGACTCACATCACCATCCTAGTGACCTTATCCGAGCAAGATATTTCAACTGTAATTGCTAGATGTGCAATTAAAAGCAGCTTGATATGGCCAAAGTATGTGCTTGTAAGTAGAAACTGGTACAGAAGAGAAACTGCTGAATAAAAGTACAGAGAAGGCTCAAATCATTTGCTTCAGTGAGGTGTCTAAAAATATTTTATATATGTTAGTTTCCTTTAGAAAGTATATACCAGACTAACAAATTAATGAAGCTATGTCTGTGGATGAATATTATTTTTTTCCTTGCAAATGTTACCTGTAGAAAAATAATGTATTATTTTACAATAAATATATCATTTCAGAATAATTTTAGATTTACAGAAAAGTTTTAGCAGTAGTACAAAATGCTGCTATGTCTTGCATCTAATTATTCTTATTCTTATGATTTTATATTAGCATGTTACATTTGCATAATTAGTAAATCAGAATTTGCAGTTTATTTTTAACTAAAGTCTATCTTTTATTCTGATATCTTTGGTTTTCCCCTCCAGTTCCAGGACCTCATGCAGGGTATATTTCATTTAGTTGTCATGTTTCTTTAGGAAAGTCTTGGCTAAGACTCTAGCATCCGTTTACTTCATTTTTTAAAAATTGGGGATGCTGGGGATCAAACCTGTAGTCTTATACATGCAAGGCACGTGCTCTATCACTGAGCCACATTCCCAGCGTTATATCTCCCATTTTAGTTCTGGGCCCTAAATCCATAGGCACTGGGTAAAACTGTAAGATATCATGGATCAAAGGACTAGTGATTATTTATGAAGGAAGAAAGGTTAAGGATTTGCTCTCTCTATAGTTATAGGGAATCCTATAATTCAGATTTTGTTAGATGCTGAAATAATAAAAGTATATAATTTTTTGTGTGGTGCAAAGGAGTGAACCCAAGACCTTCAGTATGCTAGATAAACATCCTAAAACCCAGCTCCCCCATACTATAATTTGACAGCTATGCAAAATTCCTAGATACACAAAATCTTTCTATAGCTTTAGAGTCCAGTCCCAATCTCTCTTTTTAGTGCCTTTTCTTTCTGTTCCTATTTTCATGTCCTGAGGTCTAAGAATCTACTCAAGTCCTGACTCAGTGCTGGATTGGTGGTGTTGAATCCATTTCAAATGTCTTTCTCAGATTCTCTACCTCTTGAGATCCGAACCAACATTAATGTTCCTCTCATCAATCGAGACTTGCCAGCAGTTAGTCAACTTCTGTATGCCCTGTACTATGCTATCTCCATGCATACCTCTTTCATTGTTAATTTTGCATTTGAGATGTAATCAAGTAATAAATAATAGTAACCATTCATTCCATTTTTACCATATCTTCCATGCAACTACTTTTTATGCACTGTCTCATTTACTCTACATGACAGCCCAGCAGGGTTGGTGGTGAGCCTGTGGCACACGTGCCACAATAGTCTCTTTGTTCTCACTGAAAGCTGTGAAAGGCTCACCATCACTGGCCTAGGGGACAGGTATTACTTACCACACTATGTAGAAGAAGATATTGAAACGTGGAACACTAAATTGGTTTTTCTCCGTAACTAGTAAATGGGTGAGCAATAGTTTGAACCTAATCCTTTCAGATTCTTCTTAGGGTGTGAGGCTAATGCATTGCTTTGCTTGCTCTTCACTGTCTCTAATACAATTTGGAGGAAGCTCACCGCCCTCCACGTTATAATAGCCTACTGTTACAACAGCTACTTCCAAAGAGGAGTTTCATGTCATTCACATCGGCAGGCACAAAACACGGTGTTCAGTGCTTTATGCACGAAAAGCATTCACCAAAGGATTACTGAAAAGATTTGCTCAAATCAAGGAAAAATAAAAGTTACTCTCTCCTTGAGTCTGGCAGTACTGAAAAGGGTTTGGAAGGAGGAGGAGAGGAGCTAAAAATACCCTCTCATTTAAGTAATGGGGAGACATACCCATGAACTTGGGAAGAAGAATTCCTCAGGTTCTCCAGCTACTTGCAGCTCTGAAGCTGAAGTCTAATTGTAGGAAACAGGGCTCTATCCAGGGCACTTTCCTTGCCTACCCTGGAAAATGACAAGGTGTGGTGGAATGTGCTCTGTTCTGGGATTTGGAGATGCAGCTTGCAGCCTGCCAGGCACTAACTTCATGACCTCCACAAAGTTCTTTAATCTATCTGAATTCCAGGCTTTTTATCTGTAATGTGCTGGGGCAGGCTGTTGGGCAAACTCTAAGAATTCCCCCAGTTCCAACCTTCTATGATTTTAGGTGCAATTATGTGAGCTCTGGAAGCAATGTTCATCCATGCAGACTTTCTGGAAAAAAAAAAAAAAGGAAAGGAAAAAGGAAAAGAAAAACACTTCCATAAAAGTATTTATAGTACAGCCAGTGCCTCTGAATCACGGCAGAATTAATCCTCTTTTCTAAAGTTGCCTTGGTGCTTAATTTAGTGCAGTGATTCCCAAGCCCTGCTCAACAGCAGTCCCATTGACGGATATGACATTTTCCTTGTTTCTTTGCACTGAATAAGTTCAAACCATCCAGACTAATCTCTGAGTCTGTGCCAGCTCTCAGTCCCTGTAGCACTATGATTCTAATCCTGTGCGACTGACTGACAGACAGTGTTGCTGAAGGACATCAGATGTATGTGATCTATCGTGACTTTAACCAAGCCTTCAGTTAATTTCCTCACATCAGATTTGCTCATCAAGCTGTAAAATTAAACGCCTTGCAATTTAATTATGATTTGCCTAGAAAATCATGGCCACAGGCTGGTTTGAAATCACTGTGCTGATCCTCCAGTCATGGCAGATAATAAAAATCCTCCACTGCAAATGTATTTGAGTCTCCACTTCTTAAATTGGATGCTTTTTGGAGCAGCTTCCTGATAACTTGTCTTTCTAATAACACCTCCCAGAAGGATATTTGTCTCATACAACACTTTTCTCTCATCTAAGATCTTATTTTAGAATTCTCAAAATGGCATTTAGAGTACAATCTGCAAGGATTCCTGCCACAGAGCTTGATACCATCCTGATTATGTTTTGTAAGTTTCATTTTCCTCCCCACACGTCTACTTGCAAAATTGAATTGAAGAACCATATTGGCTCAGTTTCTTATCCCTGGATGGGAGAATGGAGGAAATTAGCATGAAGCTCACAACAGCTGCTTTGATGTCAAGAAATCCTAGAGAACGGGCAAAGTAAGAAAAATGGTTTGCTTGTACAACCAAAATGCATGAAATTGTACTCTTCCCATTTAATTCTATCTTTTGTCACATTTGAATTTTGCTCAGAACCATGTGGGTAAAGCATAATGTGACTGAAGACTGGATTTACTTTTCCACTTTGAATGGGGTGGTCCACTGGTTTCTTCCCATGACGAAGAAAGAACCCGGGCAGTGACAACTTCCAAAGATTCACAGAGCGCTTGGATCAACCCACTTTACAACTGTCCAAGCAGGTTCATATTCCAAGACATGTTTAGGGATCATTTTCAAGTTACTTTAAAAGAAAAGGATGTTTATTTTGAATGATATGAATTTCTTATGCCCCTTCAGGGTAGTCATATATAAATTGTAGGGTGACAGTGTGTTGAATTTATTCAATATAAACTGAGACGGCAATAGATTTTTACATGCTGCAATATGACTTACAAATTAAGAATCACTCAAAAACTTACCAGTCTGCGTAATTGTCTCCAAGACAGAAAGCCAGACACGACACATAATTCTTGGCAGAAATGAAGAGATTTCTGAAAGCATGGTCCTTACCACCCACTTGACCCCAAACTGAACAGCTTTAGAAACACTCATGGATTTCCAGTATCGTGGACCTAATTCATTGCCCGTGGCAGGTAGCAGTTAGTCCTTTAACTGTCCTGTATAGAACTGCACCTTTCCATTGCCTTTCCAGTGTAGAGCAGAAAACAGTGTACTTGCTGACGGTATAGGGAATCTGTCTTGTTTTAGTGATACTCTCTTTTGTGTGAGAGAAAATAATGTGTCTTACTTTATGCTCCATAAAGTACATCTTATCAGTTTATACAAAACCTATGAGGTTCCTTGTAAAATAGCAGCTTAAGACTTAGGCTCTTCAAAGTTATCTGAATTATTCATTATTTTGCACTCTCTGGAAGGTATAATCTCCATCTATAGCAAACAGGATTTTATAACTTAGCTCAGAGTAATCTATAAAATTTGAGAATGCTAGAGAAAAGGACGAGGATTAAACACACATTGCCCAAAGGTTACAAGTGACATATGTGATGTTCAAGTGACTCTGCTTCTCCTGATTCATCCAAGAACCCAGCCGTCTCTTTAGCAATGTATGACGGGAAAGGGCAGAAAAGTTACGGCACAGTCCAGGCAATTTTATTTTCTGAGGCAAGTATTGGATTCTTCCCCAGGTTGCTAAATATCAATGGGTAGGCACTCTTGATTTCTCTCAAGCCAGTTCCTTTTTCATAAAAGAAAAAAGTAATAACTGAAACAAGAAATCTTTCAGGGAGAAGGTTTATATTCAACGTGGAATTTTTCCATTTTACCTATGATAACTGCACCCCCAAAAGAGCTTGTTTGAAGTAAGATAAACTTTAATTTTGGATTAAGTTTACCTAATGTAATTAGTTCGTTCCAGCTTTTAGTCTTGAATTACTGGCTATCTTATCCAGAGAAGATGTTGAAGTTTTTCGCTTGAGAACATGTTATTGGTTCCGATTCTTATTTCCAATACATTCTTCTTTAGCACATTCGGCTTCATACATGGCGTTCACTATAGGAAAATAATTTCAAGCAATGTTAAGGCCTACATATTTCAAGTGAGATACATGATTTGTGTGCATATATCCAGAGAATGGTTACAGAAGGAGCCAAGCTGTGGAACTTCTGATTTTTAAAATCAAGAAATAACTACTCCATTGAGAAATAAAATTATGATAGGAATGAAATGACTGGAATTTATGTGACCCATCCCTCATTCTGAATCTGTTAATATGTATCTATACTCTCTTAGAGAGATTAAAAGCTTTCCTTTTAAAAATCTTCCAAGGAATAAAAATCTTTCTAATTAGTGGAAAGACCATGGTCTCAGGTTATTCCTATGTTGCGTTTGAATTCTAGCTTCTCCACTCATCATGGTCTGTATGATCTTGGGAAATTACGTAATTTTTTAAAGCTTTAGTATGTTCCCCTCTTCCCTCATCTGAAGACCTAGGTTAATTTTAACAATAATTATAACATTTATCACTAGGAAATCTGTGTCTATGTACATGTATATGTATGTGTATATTTTGGGTGGATCTCAAAGAAAAATGTACATGAGAAGTAAAACACAATGGCACCCTGGAAACACAAGGATGGAAGATTTAAACCCTATCTCTACTTCGGAGTGAGTGAAACTCACCAGATTGGGTTAAGAACGACACTGATTAATGCTGAATGACAAAAGGAAGTTAATGTAGTTCTGGGATGAAAGAGTCCAACAAAAAGAAGAGATATAAATGTTGAAGCTGATCCCTGTAATGAGACTGAATTGTTGATGGTGGACTTGTTCACGGAGCTTGATTCATATTGGCTCCAAGAGGTTATGGAACCTGTTTCTTCCCATTGTACATCCAGTGGCTTTACAAGGGTAGTTTGGAGCGATTATGGTTAGGACAGTTCTTACCACAGAAACTGGCAAACATGATAAATCCACACGAGACCCCATAGGGGTCTTTTTTATAATAAGATAGTCTCCTCCCAAAATGCATTACCTCCTATTATCTGACAAGATAGAAACAAGGTGAGCTATACAAATTTTATCACTATTAATTATGTCCAGAAATATGATGTTACTAACCACTGAGTTTTTGTTTTAAGTGGAGATTAAGGAGAGAAGTGCTTGAGGAAGAATCTTTCCACTTCTTAAATCACCCTTAATGGGCAACTCTTAGCATCAGCACTCTTGACATCAGCCTTTCTAATTTTTTTTTTTTAAAGTCTATTTACGTAGCTTCAATGCATTAGGAAGGAACAAGTGGCACTCAGTGTTCATTACATCCTACTTTCCCACCCTTGGTGCCAGAGTAATATTGTCTTATAGCTTAGGCTTTTCCTCATGAGCTGGGCATGATACATAATGGAAAGAATGTTCAGTAATTAGCCTTGGATCATGGCTTGGCAGCTGCTGGGTTCTCCAACTTTAACAGCCATTCAGAAGGGTTGAATTGAGTCACATGATATCATATGGGTAAGCAGGATGTATCCTTTTTAACTTATTTAGTACACATTTGCAATACATAATGATGACCTTATTTAATACAACAATACTGTGACTATTTGGCGCATGTATACTACACATCTTAATTCCTTTTATACCTCCTTCTCTTTAATTTATTCACACTTTAGTTTTCTTCAGAGTCCAGGGTTCCATAATGCTTTTGTTCATCGCTTTAACAAAAGAGGGCCTTTGTACTGTTCCAGAGTCCCTTACATCTTTTCAGCAGTATCTTAATCATATATTGTCTCATAAACCTGATTAATATGAGTAAGTTACGATTTTCACTACTCAATGGATGTATTCTAAAAATTACATTCTAGTCTAGGGTGGTGACTTTTGTTTGATTGTTCCAGTGCCTGCAATTCACAGACAGGGACAGGGTGCTTTCTTTTCATGTTCTTTCAAATTAGAATACTTTGATGAGTGCTGTATGCATCTCCATCCTGACAAAGACTTATCTCTTTTGGCTTTATAACATCCTTTACAATTGCTTCCTTTTCCTAGGCCTCTAGCAATTATAAAACCCATTAACTATAATTGCAAAGCTCCATTACAAGTTGATATATGCATAATTAATATTCACCATCTGTAATTTTCCACATGAATGTTTGTTTATTTCCACATTTCAACTGCCACATCTAAAAATGAAAGTAAATAATTTGACAGGAGCTTCAAAAGCCTTGAGGACTTTTCTTTCAACTGAGGGTATGTGACTTCTTAAAATATCTCAGCCTCTTTCTTTATAGAAATTGTATGAATGCCCCTATTGGTTTTGGTGTGTTTTTTTAAAGAGATTAGGCAAGGAAAGGACTTGTGTTACAAAAGTTTTGGCTATTTTTAGAAAAATATTCTAAAATCAAAAGATGTGATTACAGCTTTTTCAAAAAGCTTGCTATTTTCAGCTGATCACTGAAGTACTCTAACTAAAATGGTCCACAGAACCATTATCATCTCCAGTCATCTAAGGAATTTGGCATGGCACCTACTTCTACTTAGAATTCTTAGTGGAAAGGGAAATAAACAAACTAACTGTGGTTAACTGAAGTAGGAAAGTGATAGCTCATAGAATTTCTATGTGCCCTCAGATTCAAATTAGGGGCAAGGCCCTAAGTGCAAATCAAGTAAGAAAAATTGCAGCTAAGATGCCCCTTGTCTTAGTTGTCATTGGGACAATATTGGGACCTGACACCCACAAGTTAAAGAGGAAGGTTTTATTTTAGCTCACAGTTTGTACAGGATTCGACCCATGCTTGGCTGGCTCTCAGGCAGGGCAGCATGGCAGAGGGGCATGACAGAAGAGAAACAGTCCATGGCAGGGCAGGAAAAAGGTGGCAAAGCAACAGTGATCCTCCCTTACTCTTTTTTTTTTTTTTTTTCCGGTACCAGGGATCGAACTCAGGACCTTGCGCTTGCCAGGCAAGTGCTTATGCCACTGAGCTATACCCCAGCCCCCCTCTCTTACTCTTTTATTCCATTCAGGATATTGGTTGGTATCACCCATACTCACCAAGGACTTTCCCATTAACTACACCCAGAGCTATGCTACACCTATCAGTGGGCTAAATTAGTCATCACACATCCATAATCCAATATTACACACCCCTAATCCAGCCACTTCTAAAAGCCCCACCTAGGAGCACCTGAGGCTTTGGGAACACATGTAGATACAAGCCATCACACCCCCTATAGACTTCAAGGTATCGTTTTTCACCGGAAGAGTTCTACTATTGCTATCACTGGTACAGCCCTGGAGAGCAGCTGTGACCTGCTGTCCAGCCACTCTCTGAACATTCACTCCAAGGCCACTGACATCTCCACATCACAGTGTGAAATTTCTCACTTCATACTTACACGCTTAACTACCACCCTTTTTTTTTCCTCCTTCATTCTCAAATACAAGTATCTGATTAACTGAATTAGGTAACAGGCCCAAGGTATAGCAATGAAGAAGAAAAGACAGGATATATGTAGTGCTCCCTTTGCTTTATAGCAGAAAGTGCAATTCCACCTTCACCTACCGTGTGAATGACAAATCTTGGTTTGTTGGCATAGTCTGAGTTTAAGCCTGTTTTTCTGACATATGAATTAATTGTACCCTCATTAGTCTAAAATGTAACCAGATTTAGATATTATGGTTGCTTGCCTGTGATAACACTTTTCTCCTGTGTTAAAAGTGCATCTTGATGTTGACAAGTCAGATTTTATATCCCTGGTCTCTCATTAAGATATAAAGTACAGTGGATGCTCCCCTCTCTTACACCAGAATGGGGATATGGACATGTTTTTGCATGTCATTTTCTCTTGAAGTACTCTCAAGATTTAACTCTTGAGCAGAGTGAAAAGTCAATGCTTATTAAGCTCAAGGATTGGTTCCATCCCACTTTGGCAACACAGTTCATTTATAGACACTTTATGTATTGATGGACCACAAGGCTTGAGAACAACTAAGTCTTATCTCACAAAACTTTGTGAAAGAAATGAATCACATATGCATCTGCTGTCACTTCACATCACTTGTAGGTCACATACAAGATATAGTCAAATGAGGAAGGTCTCTTAAGATGGTAGCTAAGGAGTTTATGGTTTATGCCAAAGTGAGCTGAGTGAGACCAAAGAGTGAAAGGCTTTTTAAAAATTAAGTGAACAAGACAAAGAGCTTAGCTATCAAAATCTGAAGTGACCTGTTGCTATGGTTCATATCTAGATGTCACCCGATGTGCAGTCATAAGTGTAGCTTTTGGGAAGTGTTTGGACCATGCTATTGTGAGAGTCACCAATGGATTAGTTCACTGGTGATTTTATAGATAAATGTGATGTTAGGAGATGAAGCCTGATCGGAGGAAGTGGGAAGGAAGGGTGTGGCCTGGAAGAGTATATATTTCTCCCTCCCCACTAGATCTTTCTTTTTTTCCAGCCACCAAGCCATGCACTATTTCTCCTCTGCCATGCCACCTGTTCTGGTTTGGGGGATATTTTACAAGGGGAACAATATAATACAGGACACACATTTTATAAGATTATTTGATAGTCATCCAAAGAATGATATCCAAAAGAGTATAGGAAATCTGTCTACACACTAACACTAAAGAAACTACCCAACGGCCTGAATCCCACAGAAATGTCCTGCATGAGTCCAGCTGAAGACTTACACCTCATAACAGGGCCTCCTACAAGTCCAACTGGAGGCCTAGAGTCCATAACAGTATCTCATGCAGGCCTGTTTCATGATCTGCACTGAGAAGACTCAAAGGTCAGTGTTGGAATCTAGGAAGTCTGTGCCAGCGGCACGAAGGATCTGTGCTAGCAGGCTGAGGGATCTGAACTAGAACCTGTAAGCAATGCTCAGAAGAACCAGAGCTCCCTGAAAAGTACCACAGCCATCCTCAGCAACAGTGAGATCCCAAGTTTCTCCAGTGGTGAAGACAGTTTAATTCCTGTCAGGAAAACCAACGCAGCAAACTTCTCCAGGAGACCAGCAGTGCACCATATTCCCCTCTGGAGCAAGGAAGTGATGCCCAAAGTGAGGATCAGAGCTCCTTCAAAGTGAACCAAAGCCATTCTCAATGCCAACAAGGTCCTAAACTCCTTGGAGGAAGAATACAGAGAAGTTCATCAGGAAAGCCAGAATGACAAACTCCTCCAAGAGAACCAACAGCTCCTTACAAGTTCTACCAGCTCCCAACAGAATTTCTCTGCTCCCAACAGCCTCACTTCTTTTTCTCCAGTTCTACCTCTTAAACAGCTGGTGATAATCCTCAGGTAGGCCTCCCACACCCAGCACCACGCTTACTCAGTTCAGCTAGGGGTCAACACATTGCACGACTCTGCCTTGGAGCCAACCAGTTATGGACTAAAATCTCTCCAAACTTTGAGCCAGAATAAACCTTTCCCTTTTAGAGCTGTGGCTGTTGGGTATTGTCTTTCAGTGACTAGAAATTAACTAAGACTCATGTCCTCCTTTTCTTTGTACTTTTCTAAAACATTTGGTCAGGGACATTCATTGGCTTATACTACCTACTGGCCGGTGTATCATTGTCCTTTCTGCATATCTAAATGAATATTTTAACGGTGTAAACATCTTATGTTCAGAACCCTTTAAGCTAAAAGCACACTTTAACTAGGTTCCTCCAGTTGTACTTTATTTAGTGATGTGTATGCAAAGGCTCTCAAGAGTAACTTAGAACACCATCATCAAAATGTAAAAACACACAATGTCATGCATATAAGAAAGCTTCAGTATGTGTGTTCAATAATGAACTATGATTCCAAGCAAGAAGAAACATTTGGATATTGCATAAATTTATGGAGATACTGGATATAGGATCCTCAGGATTTTATAAAACTAAGTTCCATAAAGAAAGAGAGTCAGAGCCCTGGAGCATCTAGTTATAAGTTATGCTGTTAATATAACACAATAAAGGGTGGAGGGAGAACAGTGTTCTTCCAAAGGCTCTTACTAGACCTGGAAGTTACTGCTCCAAAACTATTTTAGTGACACTGTAACCTGTGAGTTTTGATTGCCCAAAACTAGAAATGTGAACCTTGTGACTTACCCTTGCATTGTAGCGCCTTGTAGTGAGTGTATTCCTCATCATAGAGAAGTAATAACCTCTAAATAGATGCTTCCACAGAGATCATAATACGTGAGCTCTTTCAAAGGGGAAATTACTTTTGCTCAGAGAAATGTTCTCACCATTTTACTGGTTTGATTGTTCTTTCACACCTTATTTCACATAGGAAGATGTTTTCTTTAATTACCGTAATTAGCGCGCAGCTCATAGGAAGTGACTCAAAGGAAAAAGGTGCAGACTCCTATGGGCTGATAACATGGAAGCTGGTAACCACACAGGAAGCCCTCCAGAAGCAAACACAATGCTAGTTTTAAGCCAGGGATTCAAGGCCAAATATAAGGTCCCAGAGCCCCTTGTATTTGCCTGACTTCATGAAATCACTTTCATGTAAGTCCTCCAGTACTTTATGTTCATTGAATCATGTGGTTGAATCTTGTTGAAATGCATATATTTTAGCACTGGGTCTGAAATAAAATGGGTATTTATTTTTTATGCACTTAGCAAATATTTACAGGGTCTACTATGTGCAACACAGTATACTGGAATCTACATAGAGAGAATTTAGATAATGTTTTCTTCAGTCCTGGGATGTTAGAAAAATGCAGAGAGGATAGAGAGGGAGAAAGAAAACAAAGAAGTGAACCAATAAACATCTTATGTAAATATTTTAATATGAATATTTAAGAGGTCTTTATAAATGCCCTGGAACACATGGAACAAGGACAGGCATAAGGCACTACCAGCGATGTCAGGAATTCCAATTTTAAATGGATAATCAGAGACAGTATGCTGAGGAGATGCTGCATGATCTAAGATTTGATGTGGGTTAAGCAAAAGAAAATCCTTGTGAGTAAATGGCAGTATAATGTTATAGACCAAAATGTCTTCAAATTGCTGGCCTAATGGGCATCATCTTCCCAGAGAATGCAGGGTGCTGGGACTGAGAAGATGAGTGTTAGGAAGGTGAGGTGTAAACGCAGGAACTAGATTAGGTGTTTATCTTGGCCTCGATTACATTTCTGGATTTCACTCCAAATGATTTGTATAATTTCCTCCAACTCTGCCAGACTCTATCGGCAGGTTCTGTGGCTCAGGGAGTCAAGTTGACCCTCCACTGTTTTACCTGACAATTGGGTTGGTGAACTTTAGGAAAGGTTGACCTCAGACTCACATCATAGAACCAACCCAAGTTGGTTCAAGTTGTGTAATGCCATCCACAGAGGAAATGTGTGTATAGCTGACTCCACAAAACCTCTGTTTATCCAACTTGGTGATTAAGAGTACAATTCTAAAAATCTCAAGCCAGTTTCTAGCATTCTTTTATCCTATTTTTAATCTTTTTTTTTTTTACATCAACTATGATCTTTTTAACATTAGCTTAAGCAAGTAATTGCGGAGTTTTGCTAGGATCAAAGAAAAACTTTTGAAGTAAAGAAAAGGACAAATTGATATTTTAAAAAATGATTTGCCCTATGAATTAGTCACGACTATGCCAATTTTAATGCAATTAACTCCTGAGCTGTATAAATGAGTATCAGATGCCTATCAGTAGCTGATTAGAAAATCTAAGCCTCAGATAATCAAATTTAGCAGAGTAACAGATATGTTATAGTCATTGAGTTTTTAAATGATTAATACACACCATTAACATTTATTACAGTGGACAGTGTAATCTATACACTTCTATAATTATCTTTTTGTGTGTGCATCATAACTGACATTTTAGGCAGAGGTAGATTTAGGCAGATGAGATACGATTCTTGAAAGACAGGGAAGTTGCTAGTGTTTGTCTTCTTCTCAGTCCACGTTGTGAGGAGAACGTGATAACCACTACGCTACAGGAACCATTTCAGTTCATGTTGTACTCACAAAGGTAAATCACCGCTTTCTACTGTATGTGTAAATGGTAAAGCTGTGATTGAAGGGAAGGGGCAAAATTGTGTAGGTTTTGGCAAAACTGCGGTCTAGTGAAGTTAGCTCATGATGTCAAGGGCCTGTACTACAGCAAGATACGGATTCCAATTAGCAGATCTGAGTCTTCTGGTTAAAAGTTTCAAATTTTGAGAGGGGTTTTCTGTTTTCCACTAGTATTTTTTTTTAAAAAATGTTTCTATCTTTCCAATAAAATATGTGAACAGATTAGAAGATTGAGAAATAACTCCAAACACACTCAGCCACCTTTTCTCTGACAAAGGAACCAAATGCTTCACTGGAAGAAAGATAGGCTCTTTGATAAATGGTACTGGAAAAGCTCGATTTCTAGAAGTTGAAGGTTCAAACTAGATTCATATCACTCAACATGCACTGAACTAAAATGAAAATGGGACAATGATCCAGACAGTAAAAGACAAATACTGAATTTGTTGAAAGATAGAATAGGTAGAACTCTTGAAGACACAGGTGTAGGTAAAGCCCTTATAAACAAAACCCCAGTCACACAGGGAATATTATAAGAAATTAACAACTTGGATCTCATCAAAGCCAAAGGAACCACCAACAGAGTGAATAGACAACCTACAGGATGGGAACAACTTTTAGTCAGTTGTTCCTCAGACAGAGGATTAATATTTAGAATACATAAATAACTCAAAAAAAATCAGAACCTTCAAATTTAAAGACCCAATCCAAAAATGCGCATCTAAAATGCATAGACACTTCTAGATAAAGAAATAAAAATGGCAAATAAATACATGAAAAACTGTTTAACATCACTTGTCATCTGAGAGATGCAAATTAAAACAACACTGAGATTCCATTTCATTCCAGAAAAATGGCTATTAGCAAGATATAAACCAGTAACAAATGCTAGTGAGGCTGTGGGGAAAAAGAAACCCTTCTCCACTGTTGGTGGGAGTGTAGACTGGTGTGGCTACTGTGCAAATCAGTGTGGAGATTTCTTAAAAACTAAAACTAGAGGTTCCATTTGACCCAGCTATTTCTCTTCTATTTTTCCAAAAGAATTGAAACATCATACCACAGCAATATATGCACACACATGTTTATAAGCAGCATAGTTTGTGGCAGCTAAATCTTAGAAACAGCCCAAATGATTAATGAATAAATGGATAAAGAATATGTGCTTTTTTCGCACAGTGGAGTACTACTCTGCTGTAAAGAATGATAAACTCAAAGACATTTATTTCTAGGTAAATGGATGCACCTCGAGACCACATTTTTAGGTGAAATAAATTGGACACACATATTTAAATATTGCATTGTTTCTCTGATATGAGAAACCAAAAGAGCAAAATTGGGACATGGGAAGGAAATCTTCGAACGGGAAATGGAACAGGGGAGGGGAAAAGAAGGAAAAGGAAAGAAAAAAGAGAATAGGAGGAAAAATGGGAAGGAAAGCATTTCTAAAAAAAGGAGGGAAAGAGGTTGAAGGGAGATTAGGAGATTGGAGGAAAAAAAGAATCAACATTTTGATGCACAGGTACAAGTTCCTTATGAAGAATGTGATCATTATGTTCATGGAAACTGTACCAATAAAATTAATTTTTAAAGTTTTCAAGAATATTTTATTTTTTATCTAGTTTTCCCTTAGTTAAATAATCAGTCAGTCAATATTTGTGAGTTTCTGATGATTAGAGAAATATGATCTAGCCATGGTAGACACCAGTGGGAGTTTAATGGTCCACTGCTTTCTGCCTGTGCATTGATGTCATACTCATAGGGAATAACTAGGACCAACTGCACAGGGAGAGCCACTTTAAAGTTCTGCACAAATTAACACATTAAAAAGGTATTTTAAAATTTCTTTCCACCCCAAAGTGAGTGAATGTTTTTTCTTGAGAGTCCAGGAATAGGAAATGAGAACTCAAGTAAATCCTATTTTTTTAATATGGATTTTAAATCAGAAAAGACAATAAAAAACACACACCATCAAAAGAATAACAACAGCAGCAAACAAACTAGAAGGTTCTTTTCGGCTTCATGGAAGGCAATAACCCATGTAAAGAGAACAATGGCAATTATTCCATAGAATTCTCTCTTATTAGTAGAAGAAAAAATGGCCATAACTAGGTTAACTGTTAATAGTATGACCATACACCCGATGGAGAGCTGGAGAGGAGGACAGTTACTTCCTTGTTTGATTATGTAAACAGTCTTTTTAAATTTTCATTAACGAAAAGCCAGACAAAGCATATCCACATAAAACTGTAGACTGTTGCAAGGTTATCTAGATAATCTCTCATACACAATGTTATTGTCCATGAAGGTTTTGCCTATTGTCCCTAATGATTTTCCATGGCTAAGTTCCAAAAGTAAATACAAATAATACTGGGTTTATGCCCACATTTTATTAGCAATAGTCTTAAGAGACTTTTTTTCCCAAAACAAGTTTAGTAGTCATTCTATTTTTACTTTGTACTTGACACTTTATTTCAGTTCTCACCATTCAAGGGATCTGTTTACTTACTTCACTTTAGGAAAGTCTGTTTTTCTTTCTCTTTCATGGAAAACTTCATCATGTGTTCTCAATGCCAGAATAGGCTGCCTTGGAGTTTAGGATTATGGGAGTGGGGTGATGGGTGAGAAGAAAGTAAAAAAATATAATGAAAAATAAAAAAGTAAACTATGCCCATAGAAATTTAAGTTAAGTAATGGAAAACCTTCAGGATAGTAAAACATTTTATTGGGCACTATAAAATGAAGCATATATTTCCTAAAATGTATTTATTGCTATATCTCCTATTAATGTTATTAAATTCTTTTATATTCAGGGAAAGGTTGGTCTTTGGGAGTTTTATGTTGTCTTCACATGTAAGTGATATCAGTTTGTAGAAAAAAAATGAGCATTTTACACTATCAAGAAATGAGATGAACCAAAACATTTCACCATGAAAGGTATATGAACAGCAATATTTAATATCATTGATCATTAAAATGCATGTTTAAACCTCAGTGAGACAGTCACAGTTATATAGCAATAATGAAAAAACACACAATAATAATAGCTGCACATGCAAAGTGAAAAGATCTCTCAGAAGTTGTTAATGGAAATGTAAAACTGTACAGTCAAGTTAGAAAATACTTTGGCAGTTTCTGAATAATGTAATTGTAAATTGTCCATGCAACACTGAAATTGTACTAGAAATAAATGTACATGCACACAGGTACACATAGAAGCATGCTCACTGAGCCACTGTTCATAATAGCACAAACAAGAAACAAATTAAATGTGTACCGACTAGTAGAAGTAAAAAGACTAGTAAAAAGATAAATAAAATACAGAGTTTCCATACAATGGAATGCCATCTGCAAATGACGAGAAAAAAGACTTTGTATAGCCTCTCACATGGATAAATCTTAACACATTATAGTAGGGGATTTGACACGTGATTAACACTAGACTGGGAACAGGAATTACCTGCAAAGGATCTTGAGAGGAAAGAATACTTTGTATAGACTATCACATGGATAAATCTTAATACATTACAGTAGGGGACTTGACACGTGATTAACACTAGATTGGGAACAAGAATTACCTGCAAAGGATCTTGAGAGATCTGCTAATCGTGATCAAAATGTGTGTTTGGATAATAGCAGATTCACAACGATGCACATTTATGAAAACTCACTGAACTGAGCACCGAATGCGAGCAGTGCAGTAAGTTCTCTGTGCATGTGTTCTATATGGTTTCACTACAGACTGAGTCCACCTCTCCTCTCGCAAAGCGAGTTGCGAGGGCTTAGCTGATTCTGTGTCTCTGTGCCACCTGCTCCCACTATGAAAATTTTATGACCAATAAAAATAGGAAATATGTCACTCATTTCTGGAGCTCAGGTTTTATATTTTCCTGTCCCAAAGGGCGGCATAAAATCCACGTGAACCATAGGTTTTATGCATTTCAGGTGTTCAAAACAGAGTGCAGTGTGTGGCAGGAAACTGTAAATGCAGAGCATTTAACCTCAGCATCATGGCATCAGGTGTGGCAGAAGAGAACAAGATACCTGGCCATTAACAAAAATCCAATAATACATACTGCAGCGAACCATCGGGAAGTATCCCTGGAGATGCCCGCTGTGTATTTTCAAGAGCCTCCTGTCATATCTAGTGGAAATTGCATGTTAAAATAAAACCTCTAAAACTAAAACCATTCCATTTCCACTCTGTTAGAGCAGCAGCTCCGAAATAATTTTCTTCATAATCGTTTAGTATGAAAACAGCAGTAGCATTTATTTTCTTTCATCCACATGCATCTCTTGGATGTTGGCTCAGTAAAACATGCTGCCAGGTGGTGAAGCATAAAGGTATATTTTGGGTGTCATTGTACTTTTAAATAATCTATAGCTCAAATATAAACCTTGATATATAACTACAATAAAACAGAAGATCTAATGCTAGCAGTTTGGCAAAGTACTGAGGGGTAGATCTCAAAACCATATCAAGTCATCATTCCTAGGCCAACTGCATTAAAATTGTTTGGCAAATAAATAACAATACAACTTCCATAGCCCTACTGTCCTCTTAACACTACCCTCACTGTCTTGCCAGGATCAAATTTACCTCAAAAGTTCTTAGAAATGTAAGATGGCGAGAACCACCCTAGAGCTACTGAACCAGAATCTGTTCTTTTCTTTTTTGAGTACCAGGAATCCAACTTCTCCCCAGCCCCGAACCAGAATCTAAACGTTTAGCATGTCCCCTGGATGACTCATATGCTGGTTAAAGCAGAGCAACACTTCTCTGAGCTCGGATGCTTTAGGCGTGTGATTCTGCTCCTGTGTATCTTTAGTGGAATGATTGATAGTTTAGAGTTTTTTCCCTTGTTTATTTTATTAATGCATTTCTTTTAATTGACAAAGAATTGTATTTATTATGTACACAAGATTGTTTTGCAATAGATATGCACTGCAGGATGGCAAAGTTGAGCTAATTCACATAAATAATTTCACATGCTTACCGTATCAGGGGTAGATAATATCTATTCTGAGCAAATTCAGTAATAATACATGTTGCTGTTAACTATAGTGGCTATGGTCACTATGCTGTACAACAGATTTATTTATCCTGTGAAAATGAAATTTTATATCCTTTCACCAGCATCTCCTGATTTACCATTCTCAGCCACTGACAATCACCATCTGGCATAGAGTTTAAACAGAGCCCCCCGGAGATCCGAGATCCAATTGTACAAAGAAGGAAGTAATTACACAAGAGATTGCTGAAGCATACCTAGAGTGGAGTATTATGCTGAGCCTGGAAAGTACATAGAGAGGGGCTGGGAAGAGCGACTGTGCATAAGCAAAGGTTCAGAGCAGCACCCCTTGTGGTCTGTAGGGGGAATAACAAGTATGTAGAGCTGAATGCCAGCACCAAGTGTTTGCAAAATCAGTAGCGTTTAGAGATGGCGCCTGGAATAATACACATACTGAATGCATATTATGGAGTTTGACTGTAACAGGCATAGGTAATAGTGATGCAGTGTTTAGGGGGAAATGGCATAAATGACCAGTAACATAAAAAGTTTCAGAGGAATTCCCTCCTGGCTGGCCAGAGGTAGGCACCAGAGCTCGTGAGCTGCTCAAAAGATATGCAATGGGCTCCATGGTAACTGGAAAAGGACTAACAAAACCCCCAAACTCATTTAGGTAACTTGAAGCAAAGTCCTCCCAGATGAACTCCGGTCCTGGTATGTTTAGAGAAAGAGGTAAAGTTGCCACTCAATCCCAGCACTGCTGTTTAGCCCAGGTCTGGCAAATAGGTCCTGATCGGAAAGTGTCTAACCCCGAGGAAAGGACCTGAGTACAGCAGTGATGGCCAGGCTG
The DNA here is from genome assembly GCA_004027595.1 of Dinomys branickii. Taxonomy (NCBI): domain Eukaryota; kingdom Metazoa; phylum Chordata; class Mammalia; order Rodentia; family Dinomyidae; genus Dinomys; species Dinomys branickii. Next base: position 219,475 of record PVLD010000435.1, on the reverse strand, counting down.
CTGCATTCTGAGTGACTACCCAGTTTCCACCTGGTCTAGCTCTCTTCCTGGGAAGAGATGGAGCCTAACAAGCAAGGTATTCCCAGGAGAGGGCTTCTTCAGATTGCAGCGCTGAGGAAGGGCAGGGAGGGCACGGTGTGAGTTAGGGTCAGCCTGCTCTAGGCACAGAAAGAAGGAAGTGCACTGCCTTGGGCTGGGACCCAGAAGCCGGCATTGAGGGCCCTGTGGGGCGGTGAGTCACAGGATGTGCAGTGGCTGTCACAGGAGTGGAGAAAGGGCACTGGAGCAGTGCCGGAACGGGCATCTTTCCCGGCCCTTCCGCAAGCGCCGAGCACCCCCACACCCCGTGCTTGTGTGGTAACCTACCCGTTGCCCACCCTCCAGACACCACAGGGGTTTGGCATCCATCTGGGATCCATGCCACTGCCTGCCCAAGGTGGCCCAGCATGATGCCCATTTCAGCTCTCCGCCGAGCACTAAATGTTCCTGAATCCACTGTCTGATGGAGACTGTTTGACAGACAGAGTTTGCCACTGGTAGAAAGCTGGAAAAAAGCAATGGAGCTAGAAAGTAGCGTGGCACCGTCCCCTGGAGAAGTGTGGAAAGAGTGACACAAGCAGCTGCAAAAACAACTGCAGAGGGGAGCACAGAAATCTAGAAAGTTCCTCCAGGGATGAGCAGGAGGCTGGATGCCTGACTGACCCCATTGCGCTGTATGCTCTAAAATGCAGTTGAAGATGCCTAGTAATAAGACAGAAACAAGACACTCGAGCTGGTTCCACTCACAGGAGGACAGTGGAAACCTACTAGAGCTCTGCCTAGAAGGGGAGCAAGAAGCAGGTCCACTGGTCCTCCTGGATCCCCAGGCCCTTCACTCACTGGTAGCCAAGAGACAGATCCTAGGAGCGAAACCAGCTTAGCTCCTAGGAGGGAAACCTAGGAGGGAAACTAGTTTCCTGGCCACAGCCGCGGAAGACTGGAGCTCAGCCCCTCGTAACTCCTCAAGGCAAGATCGCTCCAGTGATGAACTAAAGGTGTGTGTGTGGGAAACGAATCAGTTGAAATTAGACTGACACATAAATAGGACTTAGATGAATCCCTACTTCTGTTTCTTTGGATGTGTGTGGGGTTTTCTTCTTTTTTCCCCTCTTTTCTGAGGTATATAGATATGGATACAGTGTTTGTATGTGTGAAACAGAGTAAGAATTAATTGATACTTTATGTAATATCTTTCATTTTCATGTTTGGTTAAATCTTCCCCGAATCTGTAGCTATGTTTTTACCTCTGTTCTTCTCTGCATGCTGCCCTTGCAAATAGTGTTTCAACACCCTGTCCTCCACGCTAGACCAAAATAATACCTTCAAAGCCTTATTTCTCATCTTTCTTTCACTTTTTGTCATCTCTTTTCCCCCTCTTCCTTCTTTCTGAATCATTTTCTTCATTTTCCCTTCCCTCATCTTCCACATCCTAACCTACTTTTCATACATACTATTTCATTGTCTTCCTAGGTTATTGAAAAAAATATGACATCAGATCACAGAGAGATATATACTCAATAAACTCCAAAGTACCAATAGAGTTTTTAACCATAACTGATCTTCACCCCTCAGCACAAAAACAATAGCAACATGAGAAAATACGGCAACAAGATGTCTTCAAAGTCTCTTATCTCCCCAAGAGCTGCTCTCATGGGCACTGAAGTGGAGTAAATGTCAGGCAAACAAATAGATAAAGGATGTTATTAGTAAATGTTTGATAAGTTTAAAGAAGAAACAAAAGTGGATTGAATTAAAGAAGATGATGCAAGAAAGGATGACCACTTTTGTAAAGAACTGCACAGAAACCCTAGCTATGAAAAAGTTAATTCAATAAATGGACAACAGGATTGAACAACCTTCGGGGAAGTTGTCAGAGCTTTCACATGAGGTTGCTGTAGTAGATCATGTACTCAGTGACACCCTAAACACAACAGGACACCACAGAAGCTGGGTCCAACATATGCCAGAGGATTCACACACAAAAAAATTAATGTTACAGTTATTGGAGTTAGAGAGAGGTGAGAAGATGACACCAACATTATACAAAATTTATTCACCAAATTCATACTAGAAAAACTGTCAAATTTTGAGACCAGTTCAAAGTCCAGAAAAATGAGACATATAGAATCCTAACTAGGAACAGAAAAGAACCCCACTCGGCGTGAAGAAAGAATATGAAAATCCGTTAGAGAAAAACACCAAGTAACTTTTTAAGCAAGCATACCAGCATAACAGCAGACTTCTAAGCACAAACTTTAAAGGCTATAAGAGCTTAGAATAAAGTTTTTAATCCCCAAAAGATAAGAGTTGCTGACCAAGATTACTATACCATAGAAAACTATCCTTCAAAATTGATGGAAAAATATTGTCCTTAGCCAAGAGAACCTGAAGAAATTCATGACCTCCAAATGAGCATTGAAAAATGTACTGAAGGGCACGTTAGAGACAGGAAGGCCAATATCAGCAAAAGGCCCAAAGGAAAGAGCACATCTAACTGGGAGAGTAGTTAAACAAAAGGAGAAAAATAAAAGAATCACCCTTCAGTGTAATTCAGTAAATACCTTGCAATTACAACCAATTGTTAATGGTCTTAATGGCCCAATGGAGATACAGACTGGAAAACTAGATCAAAGGGCAAATCCCGCCATATATGATAGCAGCACAGTTAACCCATAAAGAAATTAGAAAGTATTTATCATGATGCACTAAACTAAAATTGAAATGGTTCAAAGATCTAAATATTAAAACAGATGAGATTGAGCATGTTTGTGGTGGGATGGCCATAGACTAAGTATTAAAACAGAAGCACTAAATCTACCGCAACAGACAATAGGCCGAACTCTTAAAGGCATAGGTGTAGGCAGAGATTCCATGAACAAAATCTGATCACATAGGAAATAGTACAAAGAACCAATAACTGGGATCTCGTAGTATTAAAAAGATTTTGCACAGCAAAAGAAATCACCAGCGGAGTGAAAAGACAACCCACAGATGGGGAAAAGTTTTAGCCAGTTGTCCTTCAGACAAAGAACTTATATCAGGAACATATAAAGAATTTTAAATAATCAGAACATCCAAATTTAATGACCGAATCCCAAAAGGGCATCTGAGATGAATACACACTTCTCAGATGAAGAAATACAAATGGCAAATAAATAAATGAAAAAATGTTTAACATCACTGGTTATTAGAGAGTTGGAGATTACAACAGTGCTGAGATTCCATCTCACCCCAGAAAGAATGGCTATCATCAAAAAATCAACCAATAACAAATGCTGGAGGAGCTGTGGGGAAAAAGGAACCCTTCTGCACTGTTGGAATATAGACTGGTATAACCACTGTGAAAATGAGGATTCCTAAAAAACTGGGATTAGAGGTTCCATTTGACCTATCTATTCCCCTTCTGGATATCTTCTGGAAGAATTAAAACATCATACCACAATGATGTATGTGTATCCATGTTCATAGCAGCACAGTTTTTAAGAGCTCTCAGAAACAACCCAAGTGCCCGTCAACCAAGGAATGGATAAAAATGTGTTTTCTTAAAAATTTTATATAATGGAGTACTACTCTGCAATAAAAAGGATAAACTTGAGACATTTCTAAGTAAATGGATGTAACTTGAGACCATACTCTTAGTGAAATAAATTGGACGCACATGTATAAGTGTCTGTGGCATTTTCTCCTCTCAGATCATCTCCTTAGTGTAAGAAACTGAGAGAGTACATAAGGACCAAAATTTGCATTAGATATTGTGAAGTGGGAAGAAACAGTTCAGAAGAAAACAGGAACTACGGTCGGGGAAGGAAGACAGAGAGAAAGGGAAAAGCAAAAAAAAAAAAAAAGATATCAAGGGATAAAATAGAAACAAATCTTTGTAAATGGGAAGCAGAAGAGAAATTGGATGGAAGAGAAGGGATTGGAGAAAAAAGAAGCACCAAAATATACCTTGCACAAGTACAAATTCCCTATGTGAATATGACCATTAGGTGTATCTAAAAATGTACCCAGAAACTTAATTTTTAAAAGCCCATGCTAAAAATTAGAATAATCTCAAATATATATTGTAGTGATGCATCTCAAGGTTCTAGGTAAACAAGAGCAATCCAAATCCACAACTTGTAGAAGAAAGGCAATTGGAAAGATGAGAGCAAAATTTAATGAAATTGAGACGCCTCCCCAAAAGACACACAATAGAATAGGTCAAAGAATCAAAGAAATAATTCTTTGAAAGGGTAAATAAGATCCTGAACCCCTCATTAAACTTACCAAAAGAAGGAGAGAAATGTCTTGCATCAATGCAATTAGAAATGAAAAAGTTTTCCAGGCATAGTGGCACATGGCTATAATCTCAGCACTTGGGAGGATAAGTCAGGAGGATGAGGCAGGATAATTTCCAGGAGTTCAAGGCCATACAATGAACGTAAAGCCAGCCTGAACTACATAGTAAGGCTTTGTCACAAATTATTTTTTAAAAAGTGATAAAAGCAAAATGATCAAAATGGACATACCCAAACGCAGAGGATTATAAGAAACTATTTCAAAACTTATACTCCAATAAATTGGAGAATGTAGAAGGAATGGATAAATTCCTGGACATGTGAATTACCAAAATTTAGCCAAGAAGATATAAAAACCCTGAATAGAGCAACAAGAGCAGTGAAACTGAGGCAGTAACAAAAACCTTACCAACTAAGAAAAGCCCAGGACCTAATGGATTCACCACTGAATTTTACAGGAACCTCAGGAAAGAACTCGGGCCAATGCTCCAAAGCCATCCTGAGCAAGAACAGCAAAGCAGAAAGCATTCCAATTCTGCACTTTGAGTTATACTACAGAGCTACAATTTTAAAAAGAACATAGTACTGGCACAAAAATAAACATATCATAGAACTAAGAGTGTTGAGACCACCCCAAAGAAACCTTTATATATTAATGATAGGAATGCAAACTAGTACAACCACTACCAAAATCAGTATGGAGATTCCTCAAAACACTGGAAATAGACATTTAGAAATAGATATTTCATTTGACCTAGCTATTCCTCTTCTGGGTATTTTCTCAAAAGAGTTAAAGTTATCATATTACAGTGATACAGGCACAGTCCTGTTTATAGCAGCACAGTTCACAATAGCTAAATCTTGGAGGAAGCCTATACCATCAGTAGATAAATAAATACATAAAATGTGGTATATATACACAGTGGAGTACTGCTTTGAAATAAAATAGGATAAATTTGAGACAATTGTAGGAATATTGTAAGTGAACTGAATCAGACACAGAAAATTGCATGACTTCTCTTATATGAAAGACCCAAAACATAAGTAACTTAAAGAGTGCAATAAAAAATGAGGAAAACTGTGAGGTAGACTTTGTGGAGAGAGGAAGAGAATCTGACTTGGGGGAGAAGAGAGGGTCAGCAGGTGTAAGCAGGAATGAAAATTATCAAGATGTGATACGTTTATATACCAATTCCTTGATATGAATATAATTATTACATATTGCAAAGAAATACCAACAATAAAAAATCAAGTTTCAGAAAAGTTAGTCTCTCAGTAGAACTTGTCATGGATGAGAGACCTTGGTTCATCTATTCTCATCTCCAAGCACTGCTTTGTCTTCAGGTCACCTCTTCATGTTGAAGGCACTGCGATATCTGACTGTGTTTATTTTGCCTCAATAATGTTGGAAGATGCTGGGTAGAAATATTCCTTTTGACGAGAGCTGGCTTCTGGAACGCCTCCAAGACTGAGAGAGGAAAAGTACTGCAGCTAAGGAATTAGATACGTCCTAGATTTTGCTGTTCTCTCTGAGAAGATAAAACTGAAATGCCTGTCAGAAAGGCAGTTTTATTGAGAGTTTAGGATATGTGCAAAGTACAGCAGGCCCTAGGGAAGCATGGGGAAGACCCAAGGCATCCCCTGTAAGGGCATTGCTCATTCTTACTAGAAAGGTCATACCCTCTTCTGACAGATTTCATTTTGTTGAGGAGGGAAAGAATAATGAGGCTAGTAAGAACCTAACATATTGCAATACCTATGTTATGAATTGTTCTAATGTCTAAAATTGATAGTTGTTTTCTTTGACTAACAAGAATCTGATTTTGCGCTGCCCAGAGGAGACAATTGCTTAGGAAAAGAAGCTCATCATGTATGGATCATTTCCGGGAACCTAGAGAACTTTGATCCTACAGATCGAAAGAGGAGACACAAGTATTTTGGGGGCTGCCTCTTGAGTTTTCGTCATGCATTATTTGGCACCTACTGAATTTATGAAGTATCTGGCTAAATGCAAACCCTTTGCTCCCATTCTCTGGCTGTCTTTATCTTGAAAATTTGGAGCCTGAATCTGCCTCTACCCCTGTACCCAGGTTTTCTGAGAGCAGAGAAAACTATTCAAAGTGACACAGTGCTTCTAAATAACAAAGCCCTTCCCTTCCCTGGACAGCTCATGCTTTCTGGCAGAGCTTGCCCTTATTTTAATTAGCTCACCTATTTTCTTAGTAGCAGTGATCACCTATTTCTCAAGCCCTCTGCAGAGATCAGCCTCCATTCCCAGGAATATGAGCTCCTGCTTGGCCTCCCCATCCTCTGTCTAAATTCATCTCTGATCTCCCATAATGTGGAGAAACACGTGCTTTTCTTCCTAAATAGAGAACCACTTCTTTCTGGGATCATGGCAGTCCTTCCAAATGTACCCTTGTTCCTAGATTCCAGTCCCTTTGCTCTCTGTCCTAAGACCTTGCCCCACCAATGACCCCACTGCTTTCATATCTTCAGGCTTTCCTCCGGGGCACATGCTCTTTCCTTCTGGTTGTGAACATAAACAAATTTCTTCCATTGCAAACAAACCCTTCTTTGACCTTGCATCCTTTTGCAGCTACTACCTATCACTCTTCTGCCCACTATAGCTTCAAAAGTAATCACATCTAAGGGAGTTCATAGGACAAAAAGAAATACATAGTCATTATATAAAATTAGAAAACAGTGTGGTCATAGAAGAGTGTTACAGGAACAGTGATAGTAAAGGAAAAGTTGGAATGGTAATATCAGAAACTAGAGATGGTTATGAGCAAATTTTGTAGAATTCTAATACATTTCTATTCATAAAGTGCAAAAGAAGCATAATAATGAATTGGTGTTTTTCACAGTGTTTTATAATATAAATGTTACGCTTTCAATTATCACGTCTTAAAGAGTATTCAGTTATACTGCATTTAAACTACAGTGCCATCTTTGAGTGCTGCTTAGTATTCAGTGAGTGATGTAGCTAGGTTTGTCTCCCCTGTGCACACCCTTCCTGACATTGTTAGTACCCTTGTACCTGCTCATTACAGTCTTCTCTCAAGTCGCTTTTCCAATAGGATTCTGTGTGTGCCATGCCAGTATTAGCATTCTTACCCTGGGGTTGTTACTGCAGAAATGCTGGAAGAAATGTTAAAAGAAACTTTCACAATGTAAGGAAGAAGCACTAGAGATAATAGAAGAGACATGTTAACTCCATGAATCTCTCTGGGATATGGCTTTGGAAAGCTATGGCCACATCTAGAACTTTCATACACCAAAAGGTGAACTCAACATGTTTATGTTTTGCCCCTCTTGAACTAAATTCAATAGTAAGAAAGACAGAGAATTTTTAAATCACATTAAGGGGAATTGGCCTCTGCATTCCCATTTTCCAGCACCACTATCATAAACACAATTTGAGTAGAAAAGGAAACAAGAAAGAAAAAGTGAGCGGCCCGCCCAGCTTGTTGTGGTCACAGACTAATTTGGGAGAAGGGTTAGACTTATCTGCTGTATGGTTGATACACTGTGTCCACCTGAGAAGTCTAGAAGTTTAACTGAGTGATCAGCAGTTGTACATCCTGGGGTGAAAAGGACACACTGTTCCTGCTCTAGGTTGTTGTTCATTGTGTCAACTTGATAAGTTTAGAAGGTTAATGATGTGACTCAGCAGGGATCGAGGGTCCTTACTTTGTGTTCATCCTGAGCCTGTGCAAGAGGAGGCCCCAGAGTTGGTGTGGGTGTGCAGGCTGCATACAGTGAAAGAGAAGCGAGGAAGACGGACGCTAATTCTTCAGAGGAGCTCCAGTCTTTGCCTTCAGCTTGGTGGTCATCTCCTGGCTTCTGTCACAGACTGTGAAGCTTCTGCCTGAGTCTCTCCGGCCTTCTGGTGTAGGCTCTTTGGCTTTTGTCATAGATTCCTCAATGTTCTTTCACAGACCCATTGGCTTCCTGATATAGACTTCCACGGACACTGCAGTGAGCTCCAGACCTTGGACTGGACTCTTCAATCTCCACCATGCAGACACCCTCTGCACGCTTCCTCATCCAACTCTGTGGCTGACCGTTGTAAGACAAACTTGTCATTTCTTGTACATTTGTACATCCTGTGTTATACCTGTCAATCCTGACTGATACACCTGTGATCTTGTAAAGGATATTATGCTAGAAGAGTAACTAGTATTGACTAAACTGAAGGAAACTTGAGTCAAGGTAACACAAGATAGGAAATCTCCATGTGTGGCTTTATCTAGGACAAGACCAACAAACAGACACCTTAGGGTGATGAACAACCACCACAAAGAGTAAGGCCAAATAATGAATGTGTGGGTCATAATGCCCCGTGATGCCTACCAGTAATCAATTGCTTTCAGCCTCACTGTCTTTCCCTTCCATCCCATTTCAGGAAACAATACAAAAAGTTAGAAATGACTGTGGGGTGTGGAAAAGGAATTTCTTAATGAGTTAATTGAAAGAGAAAAAATTTAAGTGGAAAAAAGTAAAGTGATTCCTTTGTATGCCTGTGTAGCAGCTTATAAGAATGGTGCTTGCATTTTTAACAAGGTATATCTTCATTTATTTAACCACTCTGCATTTTGAAATTTGTTTTGCCCTCAGTGGGTCACTGTTATAAGCAATGCAGAGTCAGGCATCTTCATTTATTATCTCAATTGCTAACCCTCCATTAATTTTCCAACCAAGTCCAACCTGACTTTCATTGTTTGTAGTCTACTGGGACTACTCTTACCAAGGAAATCAGTGAGCTCCATCTTGCCAAACCCAGTGGACTCACCATAATTCATATACTGCTGACATCCACTCTTTATTAGATATTGAGATGTGTTCCATTCTGAAACGTTCACCTATTCTTAAGTTTCTCAAGATAATGCTTTAAGGGGCTGAAGATATAGTTCAGTGGCACAGCACCTGCCTAGCAAGCCGAGATCTTAAGTTTGATTCCTGGTACCAAAAATAAATACAATATTTTAATTTGCTTTCCACCTTTCTTCTGATTTTTGTTTCTTGGTTTGGTTCTCAATATTCTCTTCCTTCAAAACTCCACATGCATTACCTCCCTTCTTGGTTCCCTTTTCTTTTCAGTATCAACATCTTCAGGATTTTCAATCAGTATCACATGCTTATCTTCTGAATAGGGTCACTTTCCTAAATTTTTTTATTCTGCCACAAATTTTTATCAGATTTCTTATTCATGGCATCTTATAGATATCCATCCACCCATACATCAATCCATCCATCCACCCACCCATCCACCCATCCATCCATCCACCCATTCAGTGTTTATGGCGTAGCTGTCAGGTTCTGATCTAGGCCACAGCAAAATGGATAAAATATCTTCAGCCAGGAACATTATATTCTAGTTTGACACAAATAACAGCAATAAACAATAGAGGGAAATTGTATTTTTCAGTAAATAACTTTAAAACAAGCTTACTCTCTTCCTCGCCATGTGATTTCTACTTTAACTGCATAACTATGGTTGGTTACCCATCAATCTGTTTTTTCATGTTAGAATGATCAACATAAATTTCTCTTCCCCTTTACAAAGGCAGTATTCTCCATGGTTAAGCATCTGGGTGATACCATTTTACAGTTTTAGGTCCCTATTTTGTTATTACTAGCTCTGTAGTAGTTAGGATGGTTGAACCCTCTAACCCCGTTAGCGTGTCAAAATAAAATCCAATCTCACATTACGTATAAATGAGAAAATATATAATTATTATTCACACTTCACATTTAGTACTCAGTAAATGGTAACTCTATTCTCTTGTTATTATTTATCCAATTGACCGTTGCGTCTTCTAGATTCCTTTTCCTATATCTGCATCACTTGAAATGGCAGACACAGTTCTCAGTGGCTAGGCAAAGCTGAGATGCGCTGTGATTTTAAAATAAACAGTAAAGTACCTAAAAGGATGTAGCGCATCTCACTAATAATTTTATATTGATTCTATACTGAAATGATGATAGTTTGGATATATTAGGCTAAATAAACAAATTATTGAAATGAATTTCACATTATGTTTTAACCTTTTCAGCCTGGCTATAAGGATATTTAAACCTATTGCTATGGTTTAGATTTGAAATGGCCCTCCAAGTCTTATGTATCAGACATGGGGCTCTGAGAAATCAACTGGTCATGGGTATGTCCCCAGTGTGCTGTTGGGACATGGGGCCTGGGTTTCGAAGGTGGGTCACACTGGAAAGATGATCTGCAGGGCTGCATTGATGCCCCATTTCCTTCCTTTCTCTCTGCTTCCTCACTGCCATAGGCTGGGTGGCTTTTGTCCACCAGCCCTTCCGCCAGGCCATTTCTGTCTCAGAACCAGCCAACCACGCGCCGAATCCTCCACAGCTATGAACCAAATACACTTCTCTCTTAAGTTGCGGGTGTCAGATATGCTGTCCCAGAAATGAGATAAAACTTGCACTTACCTATGTGAAGCTCATTGTCATTCTATTGGACAATGCTCTTCCCACACATTTCTTACTTAGTATTACTCTGATGCTGAATACACCTAAATGCTTTCCATCTCTCTTTTTCTCTTATTACCAAGATATCCTACTGGCCTCTGTCCCTGATTCTCCCCTGAATTCTCAAACTGTCCTTTTACAGCTGCCTGATTGATACCCCTAAAACATCAGGAGAAAAAGCCATTTTAATTGGCTTTCTATGACCTGGCAGATAAATTCAGTCTCCTTATCTTGGCATATAGAGTTCTGCAATCAGAAGTTCCGTATTGCTCAAGGCTTTCTTTGTACTGTCTCTCTCATCCTCACAACAGAATCCAGTTATTTGGAACTATTTTGCGCCTGTGTGCTTTGGGCCATGGCTTTCCTTTACCTGAAGTGACCTCCTTCATCCCACCTACACAGGCTTCCCCTTCCTCCTCAGGAATGTTGGAGACATTTCAGCCCGTCTCTCTTTAGCTCTCAGGCACTGTCCTCACCTTCCTGCTAGTCTACTCTGTTCTCTCTCTCTGTCTTTGAATTTCCCAATAAAGGAGATTGTCATTTCCTGTTCTGTGTATTCACCAGTCATATCAGAACACCTATGAAGGGTAGATGGCAGCTTTCTCTCAAAACCAAATAAAAAAGCCATGACAACAGCTTTCTAAACATCAAATATTGTCAGCGTTAGTTACAAAATAACTGAAATGCACCAATTGCCTGAGCAGATAGAACATCTATTTCCAAATATGATGGCTGCGTTTTTTTTTTTTTACAAGAAATGTTTTTTAAATCCACAGGCAATTTTGATTTTCCATTTCCTAGATCAATTAATGGAAACACAATAAAAACCTCTCAGCCTTGCCTGAGGTAAAATAAAGCAAATAAAGAAAGATAGGAAGGAGCTAAGGAACATGGCAATTTTAAAATTGCACTTTTAAGAAAACAGTAGCTTCACAGCACAAGATTATCCAAGGTTACAATGCAAAAAAATAAATAAATAAATAAAAGTCACTAAGGTTCTTAAATATATAATAGGCCTGAAAATGAGGCCTGTACTTTTTACCTGTACATTGAGCCTGTGTCCCCTGGCCCCACCCCAGAGACCTCTACCTCAAGCAAGCAGCTACTGAATGGGCAGCTCATCTCTGAATTTGAAACACAAGCAAATTTTGTTTTCCTGCAATATTGGCACTGAGCCCAGTGCCTTCACACTAATCTACATCTCCAGCTCCCTCTCTGCTTTCAAATATTTTATTTTGAGACAGCTTTGCGCTAAGTCACTTAATTGCACACATCAGGCTTAAAGTTTTAAACTTCCTGCCTCAGCCTTCCAGCAAGCATTTGGTGTGTATTCTAACACAGTGCACTGTGTCCGTAGCCTGATGTACTGCACGAGTATACATTCTAGATCACCCATCTTGAAGACTCTTCCACGACCACATTGTCTCGGTTACTTTCCTCTGGTAGCTGAGACAAAATACCCAACACCCAAAATTAAGGAGGGCAAAGTTTATTTAGCTCACAGTTTGTGGAGGTTTCAGTAGATACTCAGCTGGCTCCAAGGCAGGGTGGCACATGGCAGAGGGCGACAGTTCATGGCAGCGAAGAAGACAGCAAAAGCAGCAAAAGCCAAAGGGAGGAGTGGCAGAGGGAAGCTGTCTCTTTCTCTCCCTTAGATTGTATGCAGGATCCCTGCCCCAGGGCGTGTGTAGCACTCACACCGATAATTCCAACACTGGACCATGAATCAATCATAAAATCTAGAAGCCCACCCCATGATTGCATGTGTCCTTGAGGGGACATGCAGACACAAACTATAACACACACAAACACCAACAACCCCAGCCTTCAGTCTCTCTGAGTACCCACATTCCCTTCTGTGTGTACTTCTTTCTGCCTAATAAACCTTTCCATGCTTCCCAGAGATGTGTCCATGATTCTTTTCTGTGACATGTCAGGGGGACAGGACTCTACAGCCTACCCCATAGGTGGGGTGAGTTGAGATCCCTGACATCCTGTTGGTGGCACTCCTCTGATCCTGTCCAATGACATGGCAACTTTTCTCTTTGGTAATTTTCTATGAAACTTGCACTGACAATTCTGACTAGGAAGGGACTGGAGTAAATTCTGAAAGGCCTCCTTGTCTCTGAGGTATTGTGTACAAAGATCGTCTCTATCTGCAGAAACCTGGCAAGGAATTACCCTTTCCCATTGGGTGAGGATTGAAACCACTGTCAGGTTCTAATAATTTCTGAATCAAGAGAAGACAACTGATCAAAGTGAACACAGATCTCTGCCCTATCAGCTCCTCCTTGGTTCTTTGGTAACTGGAAGGCACTGTTCACTTTTAAAGACTAGAGATGGTCTGTACTGATGTTTGCAATTTTTCAAAACCCTAAAGGCAGAAAGTAGTACAGTGACCTAATTTTGCAGCCATCAGTTACACAACAGGTCAGATAGCTAACTTCAGATTTTGATTTACTGTGAAAAGTGTGGTCATTAGATCAGAAAGTCAGCTGGAAGCAAAGTTGACCTTTATGAGAGGGATGCATGACATCATCACTGACAGTGGCCTCTCTGTCCATTTGGACACTAGAGTTTCATAAATTATCACAGATCAATATTTATGCAGAACTGTTTGTGCAGAAACAAAAAGATATGGTGTATCTTGTAGGAATTACTATGTCTTGGAAAGAATACACCAAAGAGAAAGAAACAGAGAAAGAAAAAAAAGAAAGGAAGGAAGGAAGGAAAGAAAGAAAAGCATAAATGATTCTAAAATCATAATATAAATCCATTCCACTTAAAAATTGACTACATGAAATACCAAGGCACTGCTTTTTATATCATACCTTTATTACTGTTGCCATCATTATTAGTAATGATTGTGTTAATAGAGCAGAATAAATATATTTTCCTGTTTCATTTAATTAACAATTTCCCATGAAGCATTGATTATAAGCACAATTTAGTGCATGGGCTGCAATAAGGGTCAGCAAACTTTTCTTTAAACTGCCAAATAATGAATTATTTAGGGTTTGCATGTCATATAGTCTGTGGCAACAACTTCACTCTGCTCTGGCACTACAAAAAGGATCCGTGGGGAAATAGCTCAGTGACACAAGCACCTGCACAATGTCCTGAGTTTGCTTCCTGGTACCAAAACAACAAAGACTAAAAGTATCCACAGGTCATCTGTGAGTGAATGGATTGGGCTCTGTTCCAATAAAATATTACTCACCAAAGTAGGAAAAATAAATAAATGGGTGGGCATGGGGACTGGGAGTGCAATCCATAGTTTGCTAACCATACCTCAAATGTAATGCAGTATAATCTCCTACCCACATACCTGAATATAGTTCCATTTTTCTTCCTGTTGGATGTTTATATTTTTCCAATAATTTCCAGTTTTAGTATGTGTGCTGCAGAATCTAGCAGTTTCAATAAATTCCGTATTCTAATAAAAATTCAACAAACATCTTTTTATGATTAAAACTTTATCTGCATTTTCAAATTTGCCTTAGAATAGATTCTTAGAAGTGGAAATTCTAGGTCAAAAGTTATAAATATTTTTAAGCCTTCTTATTCTCTTGTCACTCCGGAGTATGTGTTGCTGTGTCATTTCTGGAAAACAGCTTGGCAAAACTTAAGTGATCCCTCCCCAAGATCTTACTAGTTTTATGTATGAACATTTGCAAAGGAAAGCGAACAAATAAATCTGCACAGATATTCTGTTTTCTAAAAAATATCAAAGTGTATTAAGTTTGACCTAATTACAGAAGTTTGACCTTTTTTCACATTTATCTATTGTACTTCTATTTCTAATGTGTTTTAAAACTTGGCCCAGTTGTTTCCATGTTTTCTTATCATCTTGATTTTTTCTTCTACAATTTTACTTCATTACATGTATTGAGATATTAAAAATGTAAGAGCACACACTATCAAACCAGACTGTCCATGTTTGTAGTGGGATTGTGACATTTCCTGTCTATGTGAACTTTGGCAAGATATAAAACTACTGTCTTCATTTTCATTATTGTAGGAACACCAAAGGCACGCTATTTTATAAAGTAAAAAGGTTTATCTTGGTTCTGAGTTTTGAAACCCAAAGATCCAAATGGCAAGTACCAGTTGCAGCTGATTTTCCCTACCTGCATCACATCATAATAGGACCTCATATGTTTCTCTCTCTCTGGTCTCTCTCACTCCCCTTATAAAGCCACTGGGATTCAACCATCACTCTGTAACCTAATTACCTAGTCTGGTTCATTCCTTCCCAAGGCCCTGTAAAAACCACATTAGACCAAATATCCACTTTCTCAGTACCAATACCATAAGACTTTGGAAATCAAACACGTCAATAGTTTGGGGGTTAAAGTCATATCAAAGCCATAACAATTCCTTGTGGCCCAACTTCCACATTTTTTCAAATTAAGTGTGTAAGACTATCTACATCATATTGTCGCTTTAAGAACCTGATTTAAAAAGAAAAACACAGAAAGCATTCATTGCTAATGCATAGTAAAAGTTCTAATACCATGGCAATCATAATAAATGCATAATTCCTTCTTTACTTAAATGATCATTACCTACATGGTGATCAATTTTATTTGTACCTCTATGTTCTGCGAACTTTATTGTGGTCTAGTTTGAAAAATTTCCCTTCCTTTTGAAGGGGGAAATAAACTTTCCAGTTTGTTTGTTTTCTGTTTAATTCTTTAAATATTTTCATATACTCAGTTTTTGATTGCATGGTTTCTAAAGAAAAGTCCAATGTAATTTTTATCTTTGTTTCCCTGGGATAAGTGTTTTTTTTTTTTTTTTTCTCTCCTCTGATTTCTTTCAGTTTCTTTTTTCTAAATTTTACTTTTAGTTTGAACATAATATATCTACAGTAGTTTTTGGTTTTTTGATTTAAGTTTATCTTACTTGGCTTCTCATAACTTCCTGAATCTGTAATTTGGTGTCTCACATTCATTTTCGGAAGAATTCTCAGGTTTTATTTATGTTTCAAATATTTCTTCTGTTCCTTTCTTTCTATTATCTCTGTCTGGTGCTCATTTGAAGCCTGCTAGACCTTTTGCAGTTATTCCACAGCTGCTGGATAGTTGAGGGTATTTTGTACTATCTGATTTTCAGTTTTAGAGGTGCCTATTTATGTGTCCCTCACTTCAAAGATCATTTCACCAGTCTTGGCCATTGTAATAACAAACCCATGAAAGGCCTTCTTCATTTCTGTTACAGCGAGTTTGGCCTGCAGCATCTTTGGTTGTTTCTTAGAATATCCATCTCTAGAATTACACTGTCTACTCTTACACATTGCTTAATTTATCCTTTAGAAGCCAGACATAGTAATCACAGTTGTGTTCAACCCCAATTTGATAATCCCAACAACTCTCCCATATCTGAGTCTTGTTCTTATGTTTGATCTGTCTCTTCAAAATATGTGTTTTGCTTCAGTATATGTTCTACACTGTCTTGGTAGCTGACATGTTATACTGAATAAAATGCAGTGCTGGAAATTGATCTTAAGTAATGTGGTGGTAAGGGGTGGGGGGAGTTAAAGTATTCTATACCTCAGAAGGCTCAGTCTTTTCGTGAGAACAGATTTCATGTATGCTTCTTAGTCTCCTCCTCAGACAGCGTAGTTAGAGAGGACCGGAATGGAGCATTTCTTTTCCTCCAGCTTAGGTACGTCCTGACGAAAACCTAACAGGTTAACCTCTGGCTATGTAGTTTCTCTTGAAGAAAGCTCAGAATACTCCTACGGACATATATTCCTCCAGTTGTGATGGGATTATGTCCTGACAAATGCACTGTAAACTGAAGATACCTTTAAATAAAAAGTGCATTCCATACTCTTTATTTATCCATCTTAAATATGCTCAGAACATTTGTGTCATGACTGAGCACAAAGCGTGATTGTTAATAAAACATTGAATTTCTCATGTAATTTATTGAATACTGTGCCAAAAGAAAAAAGCAGAATAATTATATGGGTATACTTTAGCATTACCATAAACTTGACAAGTTTTGTGTCAGACTATTTTAAGCAAGGGGCCGTCTGTATTTCAGCACCGTTCCTTTTTCTTTCCCTCCACCACAGACATGATGGATTTATTTTTTAACCGCTATACATTGTGAGAAGCTGGTATACTTCTGGAGGGGAAATTCACAAGTGAGCCTGCCCTTCCACACCAGCTACCTCATGCCTGGGTTTCCCTGAAATTTTTCTCTCTCAGAATTGTTCAAAGGGAGCTTCCAGGAATTCTTCAACTGCACTTCAGGTTTCCCTGCTTAGAAATAGTGCCTTTGAAGACCTCTGCTCTGGTGGGTTATGAGTCTTGTTCACTTGCTGGCCTGCACAGTTTGGGGAGCAGTGGTTTGCTCTATGACCTCATCCTTCTGACAGTACTAAGAGTAGTTCATTTTTAATTTGTTTGGCTTTTGATTTGTGTGAAGGGAGTGGAAACTTCTGAGGTTCTTCTATGTTAGAACCCTCCAGTGTTTCTACAGTACAACTTTCATGGAAATTTAAGCAAAAGGTGCATCCTTTTAGAATACAAGATTGTTTCATAGTGTGTGCCTGATAAAATTTCAAAATGACGGCAAGTCAGACTGTTCCTCATACTAATATTTTTCATAGCTACCTCCAAGAGCAGTTAATTATGTTACCAGAGACAGGTCTTTGCACAAAATCATAAAGAATAGGTCACATAGAATAGCTCTAAGATGAAACCTACTGAAGACCCAGAGTGGGGAGTATGTTTGAAAAGAAGTTCTAGATAATCTCTTAAGAAAACTTAACCTGAAATATTAATAATAGTTATGAAGATAATAATAATACCTTGTTTTGTAGAACTAGAGACCAATCCCACGCCTTTTGCACTAAGCTGTATCCTCAGCCCTTTTTATTTTTTCAATTTTTAAAAACATTTTTGTTTTATAAAAGAATAAAACAAAATTTCATAACAAAGTTCTCACTAAGTCACTAAGCTGCCCAAGCTGGGGTTGAACTTGTGACCCTCATGGCTCAGCTTCCCAGAGTGCTAGCATTACAGGTGAGTGCCACTAGGCTAGACCAAATTATCCTTAATTTATAACCTCAATTTATTTAAATTAAAAGTTCAAATTCTGTTTCTTCAGGAGACCCTGTCCATGATATTTTAGGTATCAATCCTCAGTACTATAACTGTTACAGTGTGAAGTTTTATCCCCTCTAATACAGGTGAATTTTGTAAGAGCATTTAAAAGAAAAGAATACATTAACACTTAAGGAAAGGAATCATAGGACAATACACTACCTGGCTGCATTAGGTCGGTGCAGCTTTTTTGTTGGTTTGTCTGTTTTTGTAAACTTACCCTTACATGCATCTGTGGTATGGAACTTGAAATGTCTCCCAACTCTCTCAGATAATATTTGTTGTGCTGACATATTTTCTCCTAAATACTAAAGAAGACCTGGTGATGCTGCTGTACTGGTAAGACACAGAGCTAGGTCATAATTGTTAAAAGGATCCCTACTTTTTCAAAAGATCTTTGGAGTTATAAGCACTAAAATCTCCCCCTCCGTGTGGCCTCTGAAACTCAGCTACGTCGGCCAATACTTGAGGCACAATTTTTAAGGCAACACAGCAGTGGGAGCACAGGGCATTAGCCCAGTTGTCTGTACCCTGTCAGGGGTAGAGTTCTTGATTTCTTCAGCTATCAGGAGTTTCATAGATCTGGCCTAAGTTTTTCATTACTGGAGGTACTGGGTCATGTGCAAAAGCTAATTCTTTTATATTATTTCTATAGCCCTTTTGTACTATGGTGCCCTGACTCATGCATGCTTCAGCTGTGAAGTTGTGTATGTGGTTTTCTTGTTTTGCAATTGGAGAACATTAAAAATGCCACTTTACAGCATCCCACTATTTCATGTTGTCAAACATACTTAAAAATACTCAGTTATTACTTAAGCTTGTGTAAGGCAAAGGTGACTTCATTTTGCAGCCTTGTTTTCCTTTTTCAGCCAGCTTTTTGGGAGTGTCTTTCTTCCCCCGGCTCAGATCTCTCATTGGATATCATGCTCAGATTGGAGGAACCCTTCAAACTGGTCTTGTGGACTTTTCCTCTCTTACCTTGAGCCCTTTTACCTCAGTAACACTTGCCTTCCTGGGCATTCCTGGAAAAATGAGAATGATTGGCTTTAAAAGTTCAGATGATCTAATTTAATCATTTTGATCCTACCACAAATCATAGCTGCCATGGGAAAATTTCATTTATGATGTCTTCATCTGGATTGTAAAGAAAGTTTAGCCTTCAGGTAATTAAAAATACATATATCAAAAGGGATGTGATCACCAACATCACTTAATTTAAATATAACTTTATTTTTATTTTGTGGCCCAGGATATGGGTTGAAAATATATTAACTTTGAATAGGATCAATAAATAATAAAAGTTTAAAAAGAAAAAAGTTTAAAAAAGAAAAAAATGCCAAAAAAGCATAAAAGCCATCTTTATATCCCTGTGTAATTTGTATTTTGGCCATGGAGCAGATTCTAGGCTTCCTGCCTGCTAAGCAAATGCCCTACTGCTTAGCTCCATCCTCACCTGAAAGACCATCTTCAGTAGGGTATACATATTAATTATCCTGAGGAGTGGGATCCGGGCAAGGTAGGAACTGTGTCTGTATGGGAGGAGGGGTCTGTGAGGAAATGAGGAGCTGCTACAAATCACAGTCAAGTGCCAGAAAGTTTGTCTTCAGCAAACAGAAAGCCTACATGTCAAAGAAGAAATATTTAATAGAATGCGACTGGAGAAGCAATTAAATCTCACAGTGCACAGTTACTTTGTGAAGGATAGAAACCTTGTGAAGGACAGAGTTGCAAAATGGTATACACCATATTTTTTATGAGTAGGCCGCAATTCACATGAAGTATAACCAGAAGTCCTTCATTCATTCATCTGTAGACTTAAAATCCAACTCATTGGCCAATGATGTTTAAGAGAGGTGAGTTCCATACATTGTCGGAACTAATAACAATCTGTGGAAGGACAAAGAGCCCAGGGATCATGAGGACCGAGGGTGAATAGTAAGCACCAAGTACTGAGTCTGGGCCTTGAGAATTTCACAGGATTGTGGGAGAAGTGAGCTGTACAGATTAAAAACTCAAAATTTGTAGTAAAAATCTGGTAGTGGAGACTTGAACACTGTGCCATGGACATCCCATTTTACGTGGAAAGAAAAGGTGTGCATCAAAGATATCCGGGCCTCTACTCAGATCGCTTAGGCAGAAAATCTGGCTGTTCTAGGCTTTATACTCTCTTCATTAGAATAAAACTAGTCCATGACCAAGAAAATGTGGTATTTCACCAAGTTTCTATCCAAATGTTTTCATACTACACACATGCCTTCTTCCCTATGAAACGCCTTCTGTTTGAATGGAATCAGAAATAGGGTATGAAAGCCTAATCTTGGAAATCTCAGACTAGAGAGCAGTAGATGGGAATACAGAGCTCAAACCTTCAAAAGCCTCATAAGTTCTGGTCTCTGGTCGGGTAAATTAATTCAATGAATGGAAGTTGACAAGAACTTGAACTTGCCTTCCACAACTTCTTCAATTCAAGTTTAACAAAAATAAACTTTCCTTTGCATCCACTACTTCCTCTTCCTTGTCTCTTTCCTGTTTCTTGTGAAATTTAAGGGGCGGATATTCTCACCTCATTGGTACCCTTCCTATGGGTGTGCGTGTGTACGTGTGTGAGGGTTGTAACTCTTATTTCACCCTTAGCCAAGGGTTGGCTAAGTTTAGCGCAGTTCGATGGATGGAAAGAAGAGAAAGACAAAGGAAGAAGGAGGGGAATTTTTCTATGGGGGAGCAAATTTCATCCTCTTGATCCCCTGGGCTCTTCTTCCTTCCTCACACTGTTGTCACTTCTGAAGATGTGTGGAACCCACCTCTCTGAAATATCACTGGCCAAGCACTGCAAGGAAATAGGAAATCATCTGGAGTAAAACTGTAGTACACCTACCCAGTGGTAGTTGGGATAACATTCTACCTTTGACTTTCTGATATGCCACACTGAAAATTCTTCATGATGGATAATAGGTTACATTAGACACAATTTGCAAAGAAATTAATTTCCAAGTGTCTCATATGTGTTAGTAGTCTAATGCATGAGAGGATCCTTTGAATTTTAAAGCCAACTTGAGTAATGCGTTTAAAAATTTCATAATTAATGGTTAGTGATAAAATTCTATCACATGTTACTGAAATTAAATAATTACTTTGACTTGTAAAATAAATATTAAATGTCTAATATGTTCCTTAGTTTCAAAGTGATAGCTTCCTTCCCTCTTTCTTTCTTTCTTTCTCTTCCTTCCTTCCTTCCTTCCTTCCTCTCTTCCTTCCTTCCTTCCTTCCTTCCTTCCTTCCTCCCTCTTTTCTTTCTTTTTCTTTTCCTTTTCCCCCTCTTTCTCCTTCCATCCCATTCTTCTTTCTTTCTTTCTTTCTTTCATGGTAGTATACTGAGTGTAGTGAGACTTAAGGGTATTTCAGAGCAGTGCCTGTTATTCTTGTTTTGTGCTTAGGAAAGATGCCCCACGACCATGAAATCAGGTTTTCTATGGTAGCTTGCCTATATGCCCTCATATGGCTTTCAATAAAGTCAATTCATTAAAGGGATAATTAAATTTGGTTTATTTGAAAGTGAACTCATAATTCAGAAACACTCTGTTGGATTACACATCCTCCTGCAAACTGTGGTCATTTTACCCACGAGTGCAATAACATAAAGTAGCATGGCTTAGAAAACTTAATGCTAAGTTTGGAATAGATATTGTTTGCATAGAAATAAGACTCTGGAGGCTTCATAATAAAGGACTGTTAAATCCTGAACTGTAGCTAAGGAGTGAATGAGCTTGGGGCAATGCCTTGTATAGATTTTGAGGTGAGGATGGTCATGTTCTCTTTTAGCCTCATTATTTTTTGACTCTACTGAGATATTCTCAAGTTCTCAAATTTCAACTTGCTCATTATAGTGTCATATGAAAATCCCATTAGGATAATCCCAAAGAAACAGCTGGTGACTTTCTCTTTCCACAATTACACTGTGGTTTGGGTGTTCAGAACATCCAGGAACTTACAGACTAGTATCAGTTTCAAAGGCTCAGAGTAACTCCAGGAAATGAATGGGGCACCCCGTCTGACCTCCAGTAAGTGTGCCGGGTTGAATAATGCTTGGCGTCTTCTCATGATGACTTTGCAAATCATTTCTGTGACAGCATAAATCCTATCCCAATACTCAAAGGGAAAGAAAAGTTTTTAATGGAATGGTGAGAGGCGAATAAAGAAAAATGACCAACACACCACACTGACCCACTCTTTGTGAAGAGGACACCTAAAAGGAACTTTGGTATATTCTGGTTCCTATTCACTTTCAAGATGAATATAATGTCCTGATCAATTAACGTTGAGGCAGTAGCTGGGCTCAGCTAACATCCACTTTGCTCTCTATAGAACACCTGGAAAAAATCAGCTTCAGTTCAAGAGGAAATTTTTCACATTGGAGGGACTGACAAGGTCATTTCTGGTCTGCCCCAACCACCACTTGGCATAGGTTGCAAACAGAAGAGCCAATGTTGGAGAGAGCCTGAGACTCTCATTGGCTGCATAACCTCCAAGTTTAACCTCAGGTTTGTGTTTTTATTTGTAAAATGAAAGTGATAATTTTGTGTTGACTCACAGGGTTATAAGGATTAAATATGATAACGCACTGAAGCATTTGGCTGCCTAACCCTTAGCAAATGCTACATCTCTGGGCACAGACGCCGTTATTACTCCTAGATTGTTCTTTCCTCATAGGCTTTTCCCCATCACAGATTCTATTTTAATTGGATGGCTACAATATTTTTACATCTATTTTGGGAACAAGTAAGGACAAAGAGAGCAAACGTAGTTTTTTGTTCAGGTATCATAAATTTTCCTTTGAAAATATTCATGTCCAAAGAAACCTACATGTACTATGAGCCGGTTCACCATGAATGGTCATCTAAACAAGGTAAAAATCGGAAGAATCATTATAGGCTACATTACAGTTTCCCTTGATGTACTAGGCTTCCTGAGGAATGTTCATGGGTAGAATAAGTATCGTTATCCTAGAATTATAAGTTTTTATGGTTTACACTGTAGAATAAAATACTGTACTCCCCAGAGAGGATATTCTGTCTTACCAATCAAGGAATAGAAGATAACTCTAGTTTGGTGACCATATCTTGTTCATCTTTGATGTTCCCTGAGGCTTAAGGTATAGAGACCTCACTTCTTTATCATTTAGAGCAAGTTCTGTTATGAGCACGGTTGGATGGAAGACTGTATATATAATACACAGACTTCAGCTTTTTAGTTTGAGGAACTTTAACCTTATTATGCACCTTTGCACTGGAACACTGGGAAGCTTTGTTCAAATTCTTAGGTTGCACTAACCTTTTAATTTTCCATCTGGTTGTTTTGGAACAACGTCCCCTGACCCACTGAACAACCTAACAGCTAGTAAAGTGTTATGAAGAAAAATCTTCTTGTCCCGAGGGTCAGGGTGTGTGTGTTTGTAGGACAGCTTCTGTTCCATTTTTTAGAATAAAAGCACACATTTTTCATAGTTTAGAAAACCACTGTCACCACCCAGTTTCTTCTTTGGAGGAAATAAGAGAATAACTTCCATATATAAGTTTAATATTGGTCAAAGCGAAAAAAATTTAGGGCTAAGCAAGTACAGATGTATAGCTCCATTTTCAGAGACAGGCATGATCAGCATATCACAGGCTAGCAATGTCAGTGAATTTCGGAATTGATGTATCACCTTTAAAGATAAAGTAATTGGATCATTTAGTTCAAATCCACTAAATAAAACAACCGTAATTTGTTTGTACATTGAAAAGAAAGTAAAGGAAGATCTGTCTATTTAAAGCTCTAGATTAATGGCATGGACAAAAATTGCAAATACTTTATGGGACCATAACAAAGACATATATAAGAATCAAGGTATTTCTATGCTGAAAGGATACTTAGATTTAATTCAGTGGTCTTATGCTTACAGATAAAAAGGTGAGACTAAAGTGAGTTTTATTTCACAGTCACAAATTAGTAGATGGAAAAATTGAGACCACAAATTGGATCTCTCTGTTTTTAAGACCAATGTGTTTTAAAACAAATAATCAAGTGCGTTTTCTCTTTAACATCATCCAATTTAATTTAATTAATGTAGTAAACATGGACCATTTTTCCATACCAAATTCGTTCCTATCATCTTCTATGCATACCTTCTAAAACAGAACTGCTTCCTTTGGTTGATAGGATTTAATGAAATCATGCAATTTTTAATTTTATTTCAAAATTATTCCCCCAAAGAGTTACATTTTACAAAAAAAAAATTAATTAAACTTTTAAAATTTTATTCTGAGGCACCAGATTAGTTGATTTCTTTAATCAAATAGAATGATTTTTCAGGAGTGTCATGTGCCCTAGAGGTGATCCACCTCGTTTTCCTTGTACTATCTATTTCATAGAAGCATACCAGGGCTGGGGATATAGCTCAGTGTAATAAGTGCCTGCCTGGCAAGCACAAGGTCCTGAGTTCAATCCCCAGTACCGCAAAAAAAAAAAAAAAAAAAAAAAAAAAAAGAAGCATACCAGAGAATGGTTATTAGTGGAATCCATTTTATGCATTCCCTATAATTTATAGGAAATGGGGGCAGTGTACCCTGTTGTGTGAGACTTTTGTCATCACAAACACAATCCTGTCTGCATGTTCAGATAACTGAATAATTTCTTTGCCAAATAAATTCACTACCACATCAACTTTGTGATATATTTAATGGCCTGGCTACGTATCAGTGCTCCACCTTTACCTGCCAACTATGTTGGAATTCTCCTTTCATAAGCCCATATATATGGATGTGCAGAAAAATCAGGGATGACCTGGGTTAGGTTGAGGAATTAACCTGCTAACAGTCTTGAAAAGGGGGCTTTGACCCAAAATATAGGGACCAAGAGAGAAGAGAAAGTTCAGGTTTTGTGTGGACATGTGTTGAAATCCCAAAAGGCTAGCCAGTAGCAGAAACATCAGCAGGGTCTACATAGTGACACAAGCAAATCATTCAAGGTCACAGCATCCAGTGAAGAGCTCAGCTGAGATACAGCTTGAGGGTTAGAGATACAACTGCTGAGGCTGAGTGGGAGTGGGAATATTAGCCATTGGTTAAAAAATCATATAAAACTCCACTCGTCTAACTGAACAAATAAAAACAAACTATTAAAAGTAGAAATGACAATGACTCCTGAATATATCACTTTTTATAGTTGTAGGTTATTTCTTGCCTTTTCCTTTTATGCTCAGGTACCTTGCATTTGCACTGGGGAATTTAGACTGGCTTTTCCCGTGACGAGACACTTCTTACGTGTTACTCATCTGAGGACCTACCCAGCAGGTCACCTGTCACAAACTTAGAACTGACCAGAAAAGAGTAACTTGAACTAATGACGCTATTACACCACGCGGAATCCTGGCCTCTGGAACCCGATGATGGTTCACTTATCTGAAATCCTTTTTTGTTCTAACAAAGCATCTTAGGCGGTACAATAGGTGGTCCTGATGCCCTGTTCTAACCCCTTGATTTCATACACATTTGTAATCATCTGAGAACAGCCTCTCAAGTGCCTTGTCAAAACAATACCCCACAATTTATTTTATTTTTCTGTTTAAAAAGTCAGAAAGCTATTTTGAGAATGCTGGGACAGTTAATCAAGCTTCAGGCTTTGATAATCTCTGATTTATTTTCAAGGAGAAACAGAACAATAGCTCCCTGGCTATGTGTGGTTTGCGAAACTGTGTCAGATCACTGTGCAGATCCCAAAAGCAGATGGTCTTTGATTTTTGAGGGTCGTGTTTATATTTTCTGACTCTGCAATGACGTGAGAGTGATACATGCTCAGCAGAAACTACACTTTGAGTTCTGATTTTGATCTTTTCCTGGACAAGTGATACACCGAAAAATATGCAATATTTACTGTCCTGATGCTGGCCAGAAGAGTCAGCCACAGACCACAATCACTGCAGGGTCATGAAGGGAAATGGCCCATATATACTACACAGAGTACTGTATTCTGTAAATTACATGACCTATTTGGCAGTTTATAATGATGCAGGCTTTCTGTTAGATGACTTTAATCAACTGTGGGCAAAAAATCTCCTGAGCACACTTAAGGTAAGCGATTATGTTTGATAGGTTAAATATATTATTATTATTTGTTCAGTACTAGGGACTGAACCAAGGATTACTAAGTAACACTCTTGACCCTTTGATATTTTATTATTTTGAAATAAGGTCTGGCTAAGTCATTCAGTTACTAAGGCTGGCCTTGAACTCGTGACCCTCTTGCCTCAGCCTCCCAGATGCCTCGGATTTTAAGCATGCACCACTATACCTGGTATAAATAATTGTTTAACTCATTATTATGTTTTATATATAGATGTACCCCCAAAGCCTCATGCAGTCATAGGTGGTGCTCAAGAGGTGACTAGGTAACAGGTTGCGACAGTCATCAGTGAGTCAGTCCACTGGTGACGCTGGAGCTACCGTGATGTTGGGTGGCAGAACCCGGTCAAGGAGGTGGCTTCCTGGGCATTGGCCATGAAGGTTTCTCTCCTTCCCTCCTCCTCTCATCTGTCTTTCCTTTTCCTCCCTACCACGCCATGAAGGGGCTGGGGGTATAGCTCAGTGGCATAAGCGCTTGCCTGGCAAGTGCAAGGTCCTGAGTTCGATCCCCGGTACCAGGAAAAAAAAAACAACAAAACAAACAAACAAAAAACCCTACCACGCCATGAGCAATTCTTGTCGCCTATGTCACTGTGTGTGAGCTATGGACTGAATCTCCTACAAGCAGTGAGCCAGAGGCAACCTGTCCCCCTTTATATTGTGAGCACTGGCCGCTGTGTCTCAGTGATGAGAATGTAACTGAGTTACTCGTGATATTTTCAACCTATTATGGAGTTATCAGGCCCTAACCCCTCTATAAGCTTAGAAACTTCTGTACATTGTCTCAGAAAGGAAATGGGAACATTTCTTTTAAGTAAAATATAAGTAAGAGGGTTCAAAATGTTCAAGGAAACAATGTATACTTGTATAAAACGTGAATTGATTTCCTTCTAATTCTAGAAATTCTTCTATAGCACACTCATGAGCTGGTAAAAAGTTCCTTAGGAAGGGCCTGAGGTTGGTTGATTGATAGATATTTACTTATGGTATTTAAGAAAATTAAGAAAACACTTTTCTAAATAATATAAAGAAGTTTTAAAAATCGTCGAGCACATTTGTAGTCTTTTAAGAAATGCAAAAGCGATGTTGTTCGGGAGGTTCATTAACACTACGAAGCCTTTCCATAGCTTTTCTTTCTTCTTATTTTTGTGATCCTGGCGCTTTTCCCTGCTCCTCTTCTATCATCCTGTCCAGATCAATCTGCAGCCTCTGTCCCCGGATGGCACAACTTCCGGTTGCTTTCTCTCTGTAGGTTTTAGAAGAAAATATCAAGAGACTGAGAGTCGTAGTGAATTCTTTCAAACTCAGCTTTCTTTTATTTTGAGAAATCTGTGTTAATTTGCTGCTGTAGAGGTGCTGGGATTTTGCCCTTCTTTTTATCTCAGCTCTGTTTCTGTTTTGATATATTAGCGGCATTCATAAGTCACTACAAAACTAATGCATGTTACTAACACAAAACATTTTCAGGGGCACAGGAAGTTTTGAAAATGACCTTTGGTACTGGTTGCCTTGGCCAATTCCTCAGGAATCAATTTAATCAAGGAAGGGATGTTTACAAGAAGAACTGCCATGGACATACATGTGCATGTTTTATAGATTGTTTTGTTGGGTTATTGTTAAAAACATAATGAACAGGTCAAGTACACTATGGATGTTCCTGCTGCTTCATATTTACACTGGAGCCTTGTAAAATCCTTTCCAAAGACTGTGTAAAATTCCTAGACAGAGGATATTCTGAGCTCTGCACATTGTTGGAAAATCAGACAGAAAATACGGAAAAGCATTTTCTTGAGGTACTTTATTTTTGTAAGTAGACCAGTACCACACAATTGGGAAAAGAAAAGAAAAAAACCTACAAAACGTGACAAAATCTAAGTTCAGCTGAACAACAAGGAAAGGGGATTGCAAGGATAAGTAATTGTTAAATTTTCAGCGCATGCACAGTGGTAAATTGATGGGCGAATGCTGTGATTAAAATCTGGTGCAAATGGAAGAATTAAAAACAGAGGCCTATGATAGTATATTGAAAATATTTTAGAAGGATAACATAATCTAGTCAGTAAGGTACTCCATCACATAAGTAGAAAAGTTTCTGTACAAACTCAATTACTACATTTATAGCTCTCTACTTTGAGGAGCTAAATATTATCATTGTGGACAGGTAAAAAATGTCACAGTCAGATTATATGCCTAATTAGATAACTCCAAGCAGCTCTTTGGAAATATCCACAAAGTTTAAGAAAAATCTTTAAGCATCATTTTTGAGCATTGCCATATGAAGCAGTTTATAATCTGAGATATACAATTAATTTTCCCATAGCACTTGTTTTGAAAATGCAAATAATTCCAATGCCCTTGCTACCCTGGGGAAATCTTTGAACATGACCAGTTGTCGATTAGAGCAAGGCATGAAGTTTTAACACCCTGCGTTTGCCCATGGGAGACTTTTGTCTGTGAAGCAAAAGTAGCACCCAGCCCCGCCGAGCAGTGGAAGCACACACAAGACACGGAAGGCAACATTAGTTCTTCTACCCACCCCTTGGTTCACTGTGTGTGGTATGATTTCACCACACCTGCTGTTACAAATTTCCCCAAGGCTCCAGACAGCCTTGCCTTTCCTATTTTTGAATAACTCACAGCCGTGAATCTTTTCTTTGGTACCCAGTGGCGCAAGGACGTTTGAGAGTTTTGTAAAATCAGAAAGCTCTGTGCACTCACAGTTGCTGTAGCCTTCATGTGTTCCTTCACACTGAGCATGTGTGAGACTTTGCTCCCCTGTTTAAAAGTTTTTCTGTTTATGCTTTTGCATGTCACTTCCTGCACTGTATTTGTCTCCGCCTGCCGGGACTCTGAGCCCTGAAGGCGCTATTTTCTGTGAAATAGGGTCTCATCACACTCTCCCTTCAGCTGCATGAAAACCTAAGCCTGTTACTTCATGCTTATTTTCAAATTCACCTTCCAGTGATTTTTCTCCTGTTGCCTCTTTAGCTTCATTTACCTAAGATGAACCTAACGAGTTGGCAGCACCTCGGACTCCATGAGGGGTTTTCCAAAGAGCAAAATGTACCACTTTTGCTTTTCAAAGAGAGCCACACAGGAAGGAAAACAAGAAATTCAACTTTTAAGCCGGGCTATTCATGGCCTTTGCTAAATCCTGGCAGAATTTCATGGTTTCTCATTACGATTCCCCTCACTGATTTCCTAATGGGATGAACTGGTCTTTTCACTGGGGCCGAGGAAAGTGAAGTTGGGTTACCCAAGTCATTACTTCTTGTTATCTGATGAGTGAAAAATGGATTCCTTTTCAGTCCTCAGTTGGGGCGCTTTGGATGGTCTCACCGCATTCTGTTTTGTGAATTTGGATCAAGAGGGAAAAGAAAATCATCAGGATGTTGTCTGCCCTTTTGTTCTCTGGGCAGCCACGGAATAACTGATAGGTTCAGGAACCTGAACAGCAGTACTAACAGGCCTCCTTGCTACACCCAGGAAAGCCCAAGCATTTCACCTGCTTGAGAACGTTCTGCTGCTTTAACCAACAGGAATGTTCATTAGATTTCTAGCTTTTTAAAATACACACACACACACACACACATTCATACACAGTGTGACATTTCTCTCTTCTACTAACTCCTAGTCCACAAAGACTCAAATTTACATAAGAGGAAGAAAATGAATCCATTTAAACACCATTCTGAATCCACTTTTAGAATATGATGATGCCTACCACAAAACTTTAGAAATAAGGGTGGATAAATAATATAATTACGTGTTTGTTCTAATTTTGTCTAAATTTAATATGACTATTTTAAATATTATTAAAAATACTGCATTTACTCTTTCAGTTTGTTACAGTAGGGAGACAATGTGGTAATAACACATGTGGATCTTATTTACAGAACTTTCGGGTACGGTTTCTAGTTGCCTCCATGTACCTATAAAAGCCTCAAGTTTATCTATCTTTATAGCTGAGTAGTACTCCACTGTATAAAAATATCACATCTCTTTATCCATTCCTTGGTCGATGGGCTTTAGGGTTGTTTCCATGATTTGGGTATAACAAATTGTACTGCTATGACCATGGGCGCACATATATCACTGTGGCATGATGTTTTTAATTCTTTTCTTCTGAGAAGATATCCAGAAGGGGAATAGCTGGGTGGGATGGGACCCCTAATCCTAGAACTCTGCATTGATATCCACAGTGGCTGGAGAAGGGTTCCTTTTTCCCCACAGCCCCACCAGCATTTGTTATCTGCTGATTTTTTGATGATACCCGTTCTTCCTGGGGTGAGATGGAATACCAGTTTTAATTTGCATTTCTCAGATGACCAGTGGTATTGAACATTTTTCATATATTTATTGGCCATTTGTATTTCTTCACCTGAGACATATTCATCTCAAATGGCCATTGTTTGATTGGGTCTTTGTGTCTTGGGGTCTGATTTTTAAAATTCTTTATATGTTCTGGAAAGAAGTCCTTTGTCTGATGGAGAGTTAGCTAAAATTTTCTCCCAATTTGTGGGTTTTCTTTTCACTTTGTTGTCAATTTCTTTGGATGTGCAGAATCTTTTTAATAGGATGAGATCCCAGTTGTTGATTCTTTGAAGTATTTCCCATGCAGCTTGGTTCTTTTTTCATAAACTCTCTGCCTACACCTATGTCTTCAAGATTTCTACCTATTTTCCCTTCCAGAAGAGTTACTGTTTCTATTTTAATATTTAAATCTTTGATATATTTTGACTTTAGATTAGTGCATGATGATATATATATATATATTTTTTGGCGGTACTGGGGATGGAACTCAGGACCCTGCGCTTGCTAGGCAGGCGCTTATTCCACTGAGCTATATCCCCAGCCCCCTATGATGATAGACAGGGGTCTAATTTTAGTCTTTGGTGTGTGGAAGGTACAAATACATTGTGAAAGGGAAAGAACTGCTCAAAAGGAAAGAACAGCTGGGATGGGGGAAGGAGAAAAGAAGGAGGGGGAGATATATATATACACATGTGCATTATAATAATTCTACTACTAATTTCCATTAGTTCATTGAAGGGAACAGTGAGTGTTTACATTGTTTGATCAATCTTACATGCTTATATCTAGTAATCTTAACAACTACTTTAAAGATAACAATATGCCGTATAATAACCATTGTTAATTTCTTGTGGGAAATTCTGTATCATTTTAGCATTTTTTTATTACCTTTAAAATAAAAAGAAAAAATAGTGTATTTTAGGGGGAACAACTTTAAACATAATCTTTGAAGACAGTAATTCTTCTATGCTGGTCTTGGTCTATAACATAGGTTAGACTCTAAATATTCAATTGAATTAAAAAATCTTCTTAGAAAAGGAAAATGGCAATGGATTGGAACTGAGATGATGTAGTATCTAGTCCACTTGATATAATGCTTAAGCATCTTCTTTGAATATAAATAATCTCCTCCTGGTATATTGTTTATAGCATATTAAGTAATCAAATATTTGGTAACATATAGGTAATATTAAAATATATTAGTTAACTTGCCAACCTGATGATGTACCATTATAACCACACATTATCAGAAATTTTAATGTGAATTAAAGGGACTTATATCTAATGTCTGACTTTTCTATCAATCCATAGTATGCAGATTTCTAAAATACTAGTAAGATGTGTGTGTTTGTATGTGTGCGTGAGAAAGAGACAGAGATAAAGTGTTGTCTTTTTGAAGCTTATATTAAGATGTAATAATTTGTTTTTGAAATGCATAGATGAGGATAAAAGTCATGAATGCAAAATAAACTCTGTAGAATAGTTGTAACAGAGTGGTAACAGATAGGTAAGCTATTCTATTACACGATTGTTACATTTGGGTTCCTTTTTGTTCTGTACTACATACAATTGAAGCAAATGGTTGATGTCACTTCCATTAATTGGGTTGTGTTCAATAAGATACTGAAACAGCTGAAAAATGTAAATACAATGGATAAATTTCAGAGGGAAAATTAATATATATTTCAAAAACTCACCATACATATCCACTCTGAACTTATACAGTGTTACAGGAACGCCTTTCATTTCAGTTGGGTAGATCTATCCTGTACACAGTGTAGCACTGTCAACCTATAGGAATGACAGGCCTGAGATGGTACAAAACTGGGCCCAAGTCTTCTACTTTGAAGCTGGGATTTCTGAGAGCATTTGTATGTGGACAATAGCAAATGACTTCTGCAATTTAGGCTATGTAAAAGGGGCTACATATTTTTGGTATCATACATACATTGTGTCCACAGGAACTGAACCTACTACCGACGCTATATATTAAAATAGTACACTGGCTCTTCTAAAAAATGGAATTGGAAAGTCATTTCCTTTGTATAAACATTCAATACTCTATAGATTCATTCATGCCCTGAACATGTAGTTACTGATTGCATGTTACGGGATAGGGATCACGCTGCGTATTGAGCATAGAACGCAGAAGAGAAAATGATAAAATTCCTGTTCCATTCTATGTATCTTTGTTTCAGCATAAGATGGACAAAAGAAATAAAATTGTCCATTCAGAAGAGTGTGCTCAACTCTTTTAACTTGTGTAGTAGAAGACAAAGATTTAAAGGAATAAAATTCTTCACCAAGGTAAAGTTTTAAATTGGTTATCAGTCCAGAAGTACAATCTGATTTTCTGACTTCTGATGGTCCCCCTATACTTCGCTGCTTTAACTTAGTGATTTTTTTTTAAATTTTAAAGATAAAAGAATGAAAACATATTAGCAGACACACATACATTTAGAAAATAACACAGAAACAGTACAAGCAATACAGAATTTCAGACAAGGCAGTAAGAAATTAACAATGGTTTACAACAACTTACATATTGTTCTCTCCAAACTGGATACTCAGATAAGCACATATAGACATGTAAGATGGATCAAACACTTAAATATTAACTGTTCCTTTTAATAGAGTAATAAAAGTCAGTAGTACAACTATGTTAGAAATCCTGCGTATACTACTGCTTAGTTTCACCAGCTTCTAAATAATAAAAGGACATTTTTTCCATTTGCTTCCACCTCATCCTCCTCTACCCTCTAACTACAACCTTTATCATTAACTTGCTTCTTTGAACTTACTCTCCTAGGCCTACATACAAGCCAGATTCACATTTTACAAAAGGTCTATTCAGTTGTTAGAGCAATTTTAGTCACTTACAAAGAATACAGCATGCTGCTATACACATTATCTGAGATAAATTATTTCATGTGAAATGACATCAATTTACATGACTGTCTTTCATTGATATTTTGTACAAACCCTTAGCTCTAGGAAACTATAATTTCATTAATTAAAAAAAAGTTGTTAGCTAAAACATTCTACATTGTCTTATGAAAAGATGGAACCAGATTGGTCCTTGCACAAGCAAGTTCAAGACAATTTTCTTTTTACCTGCCTCTGGATCTTACACTCATTTTGGAGAGCTGAAAGCACAACGTAATACGAAAGCCCTTCAGTAGCTAAACAGAACAGGAGGAATGAGGAAAAGATGGGAAGCAAGGAGAGAAGGAGTAAGGGAAGGCTGTCAGGCAGGAAAACGATTTTTGAGCAGCCTTACTGCAGGAATCAGAGTGCAGTTCTCGTTACCCTGTGAAACATTTGGATTTGTGGTCTGATAGACTAACTGTGTGAACTTTATCTTTACAAAGGGAAAAAAGAAGCCTGTTTGCACAAACACAGGCATCACATTTCAGCTCCAGTCCCTTTGGAAATTCAACAGTTCTCAAGTTCTTTTTCCCCCAAATACAAACACAGGCTCAGTCAGGTTTCCCATCTGCCCCAAAAAGTGAAAGATCATGTGACTCTGGTAGACAAAACAAGGATATATACAAATTAACTGGAAATGTCTAGCTCTTGAAAAGTACCTGATGTAGAAAAAAATTAAAAGAGACAGGAATGGAAAATTCCTCTGCTGGCTTCCTGTTCTCCTTCCTGCTAAAGTGGGATTAGTTACCAGCTGTCAAAAGAAATATCACTTTTAATTCTTATTTTTAGCGGAAGGAAAGCGTTACAAAAAATGCCTTGGAAGGGAGTAAGGCAAGGAAGACTTTCCTTTTTACGGTTCATTCCTGAAGTTTGAACTAGCACAAAACCATTAATAGTAGGGAAGAAAAGGATTACACCTCTCCACGAAAAGTGACTAACAGAGAAAATGATGCAGGTAAATTAAATTCCCTTAAAGATTACATAACAAAACCATCATTGCAGTAATGAAGTCACTTAGGGGATTGGAACGCGACATAACTAATACCTGAGGCCTTCTGGGTGGACAAAAACAGGGTTAACAAAAGCAAAACAATTGGTTTGAAATCAAACCAAATATCTCTGGTACAATTCTCTTTCCCAGAGAAGACACATTTCCTCCAGGAGGCTGACAACTTTTCAATTCACAAGTACTTCCTGCAGAATTTGCCTAATGTTCTCTCTTTGTTTCAGCTAATATAAAAAAGAAACAAACAAAGAAAGAAAAACATATCAGTACTCTGTGACTGGAGAATACTGGAAGGCCTAGATGTATGTTCCAAAAGATCAACTCGGCCTTCATCTCCTCCATGTTAGGAAGGCCACAGGTGGAAATGCATTCCTTTGTCTTGAAAACAAGAGATCTTTAAAGGTTAATAAAGAAGATTCAGTTAAATCTCAGTTTTACGTGAAAGCATTAGGGGAAAAGATTGGAAATAATTTTGCCAAAAAAGGAAGGATTAGGATTAATTTTTATTCACTTCTTTCTATGTTTATCCATATTATCTCTAACAAATATTTCTAGAATTTACAAATCCAGGACTGATTTTTAAAATTATCTTTTCGTTCCATTCTCCTTCCTACCCAAATAATGTACCTTGTAACCTGTTAGCATTATTGAGTGTGTCAGACTATTTCAAATGATACAGCCAACTTTATCCCGTTTGGTGGAATCGCTGTTGAACTACCAGCCATGATCTTATTAAAATGCTGAATTGGACTGTACTTTGAAGAAGACAATTCAAGTTAGCTCACTTTTCTTCTTCTTTTGCTTCTTACTGTCTAGTTCTTAAAGGGCTTATGGTACAGCAAAGCAAACACAGCCCTTGCAGTGGCAATGAGACATTCTGAAGGAAAATTTCAAGAGCTGTGATGAAGAGAGGACAACTGAGGCAGGACTGGTAGGTGGGTAGATGGAGGGTACACAGAACATGCAGCAGGAAAGGCAATTCAGAAATTCAGTTATCATTGTCATTTGGCCTCGGAAAGTGTTTTTCTACTTACGTGTGCAAATGGGTGTGCCTGCTATTCCCAGAATTTACTTCCAACAAAGGGACCAAGCCACGCTGTGAAGGTCTGACTCAGTTGGAGTTGGAAAGCTATCCAGGTTCCCCAATTTGACTTTTGTTCTGCTTTCTTCTGTGCTGTGTGGATGTTTGCTGTTTCAGACCAACTCCAATGCTCACCCAAACCAAGCAACCTGACCTGAGTTCTCCCAGCAGAGCCCAGGGAGTTATGTGTGTCCTTGGGCTCCTTAAAAGTATATGGAGGTGGAAAACTACCAAAGGGAGCCCAGAATTCTGACAAGCAGCAAAACTGACAATAGCCACTTCATAAGCGAGCTCAATTTATTTTGGGCAAGTCACAAGGAGAGATATCTCTTAGTATTAAAATGTAGCTATGCGTCATGTCTTTAAGCGTCTTTGCAGTGGAGGCAACCTCTGGGTCTATTGCTTCCCTAACATTTATGGGTGACTGAAAAGTTAAATCTTTTGGAAGATTCAGATGTTTCTCAGGTGTCATGTAATGGGTTGCAAAACCTGTGTTCCCATCGGAATGTCAAAACCTTAACAATAGCTAACAATGTGGAATACTGATTGTCTACCTGTTGGAGGCCCTGTGGTTAGTATTCTTATTATCATCTGATATTATTATCAGTTGATGCTGTTGTTGCTATTATTATTACTGATAAGGAAACCAGGATAAAGAAAGTTAAGGCAGTTCCAAGGTCACTCAGCTCAGAAAGGACAAGGGCAACATTGAAATCTATTGCTACCATCTTAAGTCTCCATGCTTTTAAAAATGGAACCCTAAGACAAACTACCTCTCAAACAACACAAAGGGTCAACTCTAGAAAATGCCCCTTCAATTCAGAGGGTTACATAACAGTGTTCCTCTAGATCTCCTGCCTACAAATACTCTTTACAGTAAAGGAAGATAGTAATTCCTGGTCAGTAAAATACTCCTATTGAGCTTTCTTGGATACAGTTTCCCCTAGGCTCTGAAGAACTCAGCATTGCAGTTTCTTTAGTTCCTCATAGTCACCTTTACGTGTTTCCTAGACCATGCTTGTTACTCTCCTATTATAAATCTACCTCTTTCTTTATCACTCAGCAGTCAACTTTCAGGTGAGCTAACCTGACGGTGTGACCACAACATTTTTTTAACCCAGTAGGGCCCATTGCCAGCAGCATAACTCTCTGACTTTCAAGATGTGGACCACAGACTGTATCTTGTTTACCATGCATCTCATTCTCAAGCTCCCATCCTGATTTTGGAGGAAGGAGAGCATTCCATCACCCATCTGCTTTCTGCTTTGCCAGGGCTCACCAATGTCCTGTTCAAACTAAGTAACCATTAAGGGCATGTTAAAGAGAGACATGCATGGGTGCTGAGCTATTTCTCAGTTTCCATTGGCACACAAACCCAACCCTCATCTGCTAAGATGTAGACAAACAGTTTTGGTGAAAGTGTTTCTCTGTGTTGTTCAACATCTGAGAACTGACATGAATGTTTCCATAGATTGGATCCTAACAATCCTGTTTGCAAATATCTGAGTCACTTACTGGCATTGTTGAGCATATTTCTGGCCCAGGAAATCTTCCTCCTTTCTACCCTAAGGGAAAGATTAGTTTACCTACACTTGAGTGACCTTCACACTGTACCTCCTTCTGAAGTGCAGAGTCAGTGAGGTCACGGCTGTCTCAGCTGACTGGCAATGGTCTGCTTATAAGATGCCAGGGGCGACCTATGTAGATTCCCAGGGTGGAACCAGAAGAACAAACCAGTGTCAATGGTTAACTCAGGGCTTTTCTTTCCTTTATAATTAACTAAAGAACATTCTTACTATTGCCCAGCTGAGAACACCCAGCTCTTAGATTCTCTAGGGGGAAAGTGAATAAAGGTAAGTACTGTTCTATTTTTTTGCTATTTACATAGTTATTCTGTCTATGGTTTTCTTTGCTGGTCTCTGTTTTAGGAGAAACAGAGGAACCACTATGTCCAACAATGCAACATTAATGCTGAATTAAAGGTAATTAAAATGATTTTTTTTTATTGAAGTGCTTTAGGCAGGAGTAAAAGAGTATGTTATATTTCTTAATTTATTTTGAAGGCTTGGGCAAAAACAGTCTCACGATGCTCACAAGGGTGTGCTAAGCAGACCTTCTGTGCCATTATATACATAGATACTGCAATGTGGCTTCATCATATCCTTACCTTGTGGAGTGTGCTATGATCACTTTCAAAACCAGATTGTTGCATCGTGTATGTGTATGTATGTGTGCATATGAGTATGTATATATGTGTGTATGTAGAAATATATTTATGAACATGTAACTGCAAGCACTGAAATGTATGTATGCCTCCATAAAGAAAAATAAGTTAACTCTTTCCTATCATTGTCTGCCGTCATGTGAGAGTTAATAAAATGCCCATTTCTCAAGACTTATTTTCTCAAGAATTGAAGTAAGGAATTTTCTCCTGCTGTTTTTACCTTAACTTCTCTCTTTTTTTTTAAAGATCTTAGAACTTTTATTCTTTTTTTATTCAGAAAAGCATAAGCTTGTAAATCTTTGCTTGTTGATGATCATGAGTTATCTGAGATCAAATTGCTTCTATTGGTTGTGGCTTGAAGTGGTAGATAAGACAGTTGGATTTTAATCTTGTACCTTATAGTCTTACCCGGTTGTATGGACTAAAAGATCTTGAACAAAACAAAATGATAGTATTTCTACTGAATTTTATCCTGACAGCTTAGTAAGGAAGAAAAGACTGTATTAACATATCTGTATTAGGGTACTATGGGGAAAGTAGACAAGCCTTAGTCTATGCTAGATTTTAATCAATTAAAAAACACAAAGTATCTCAACCATGGTTGTTTGTATAATACATTTATGGAGTTTCTGAAATCAAAGTAAAAATAAGTTGATAAAAGAATAGAGTCCAGAGTTCGTTTCAAATCAGCAGAGAGCAGTAAGGTATGGAGAGAGAGGAGAGGGAGACCTCGACTACCTGACAAATGTAATCTCATCTCTTTTTAGAATACGAAAATTGTGATAATTCTACAACATTAATCTCATATAAAACAAGAACACAATAACACTTGAAGCTGAAAAGCTAGGGTGGGAGTGGCTTTCAAGTTATGCTACGAATCCTTTTCTGAATACATATTTTGACTTGGGAGAGAATTTTCAAGGATATTCAAAAATATATTTCTTCTATTGTATGAAGGTGAGTAGTGAGTGTAAGTTAAGACTTGGGTATAAATTAGTCTGCAAATTAGGAACTGGCAAAAATATAGCTTAGGGGAAAATGAGAGAGATAGCAAAGACATCTAAAGTAAGTACTGGGCACCCGAACAATCTGTGGGTTTTGCTTTTTAAATTGTAGAACTTGCCACTTGAATACCGTGTTCAACTTTTACCTCACATGAAGTGTACACTAGTGTGTTCCACATGACTTCCTAGTTCTGGCAAAAATGACCTCTCACCCTATTTTAGGAACAGTACATGGGAAATCCCGTCATTTCAAGAATGCATGAAGATAGATTCTAAGCACTTCTAAGGAGGGTTCATGCATTTAGGTGCTAACTATGTCCTGGATGCTTAAGGACTATTTTTGTTTAGCTTTCCTTAGAAAGAAGTTTTTATAAATCAAGCTTAAATTGTCCTCTTTCTTGCTGTGTAACTGAGGAAAGGTCATATGACATCTCAAAAATTCCAGCTCAGAGCTCTAATAGACAGATCTGAGCAGAAGTGTGTGGACACGAAGCACAGATACAAAGGCTCTACCAAGCCCTCTCACTATTATCCTCTTATGCAGAATGCTGCTGGACCACAAAGACTCTTCCCCTTGGACATATCACCAAAGTTTTCTCCTTAGATATTGGTTCCAACACTGTAGGAAACTCGATCACTCAGCATAGTCAAAGGCGTTGGCCTCAAGAATCCACTCTGATCCCTTTTAATAAGGTGATATACAAATACCACCAGGCCTTTTGATCCTCAACATATACATAGATAATTACATCACATAATAAAAGTTATTTATTTTAGAATTGAAATTTTATGCTTTTCCATTTGTACTGTTCCTAAAATAACGAGGAAGAAACAGGTTAGTTTCGTTAATTATTATTATGAGGAGCAATACCTACTTTTTGCTTGTGTGAAAAGAAACTTTGGGATTCTGAGTTGAGATTTTTTTTCCTTATAAAACTTTCAAGTTCTTGATCACTATAATACCCTGAAATCAAGAGAATGGGTTATCTGGACTGGGCCCTGATTTGATTGGTACTGCCCTTAGCAGTACATAGTTTTCACTAATTTTTTCATAGATTGATTCTCTCAGAAAATATTTATTAAATGGTAAATGTTCTTAAAGCCAGAGAATTTGGTGGGAGATGATCTATCAACCTAAAACCATTTTCTTGAGAAATTTTTAGCCAGTGAAGGGGAGGGAAGTCAGATGATCTGTCATAGACCAATATACTACTATTTCACGTATTGAACAAATACTTATAAATTGGCCACTTTGTGCCAGACATCGAACAGATATGAAGGACCTACTGAAGGAAAGCAAAAGATAACAGAAGGCTTTCTTTCATGAGTCTTCTATTTTAGTGGAAGTTTACTGTCATGAAATAAATAGCAGGCCCATTGTTAACAAGTCAGAGGGACACAAACAGAATGGAGGAAAGGGCCCTGTGGAAAGACATGGAAGAGCGAGAATGTGGAATTGATTATTTACTGCTCTGTGGCGAATGATTTCAAAGCTTAGTGACTTAGAAGGGAGCATTTCTTGTCACATTTTTGCGGGTCAGGATCCAGGTTTATTGGGGTCGTCTGAGTCAAAGTTTCCTCTGTGCTGAAGTCAGTGTTCCCAGAAGTTGTAGGTAATTCTGGTTTCAACCAGGGTCAGGGCGAGGAGTGCATCTTCTGGTCCCTCAGTTGGTGTTAGGCAGCATATGGCTCCTTTCTGGAAGTTGGATAACATTCTCTTCTTTCCACTGGTTGTTAGGTAGAGCTCCTTCGCCAGCTCCTTGCCAAACAGGCTGCTCCTCAGCAACTACCACAAAGAGGCTGGTTTCCTTTGTGGTAGGTGAGGTGTAGGGCAGGAGCCAGAGTCTTTTACTAATCTACTACCAAAAGTGACATCTCTCCTTTTGGTAATATTCTGTGGATGGGAAGGGAGTCACCTAACGGAGATCACACTCCAGGGGAAGGGATTAAAAAGACTGTCAGTAGCGGGAGACAGTCCTTACTAGATGGCATCTCCAAAGCGGCCTACCATAAGTTGGCATAGCATTGCCATGAAAACTTCACTAAGACAGGTGGTATTGGAGTAAAGACCTGGCGATGCTGAGCAAGTGGACAAGGTGGACCCCAAGGTAGACCCGCTCATCTATGGAACAGCTTTGTCATGGGTATGTTCAAGAAACAGTAAAGTGGTCCATGTGGCTGATGCAAGGTTGCAAAAGTCAGAGCCCCAGTGGGTGAATTCAAGTGGAGGTGCCATGATGTTATCCAAATGGAGAAGATTCTTCCAGTCATGTGTGTCAGAGATTTTTGAGATGCTAGAGTTGATCTCAATAAGAGAAGAGTGAAAGAAAGAGTATTGTTATTGATGGGCAAGTGATAGGCAGGGACTAGAATACAGAAGCCAGAATGAGCCAATTTATTATAACGATTAGAATAAACGAAGACAGCTCCTCTGGCTTGCACAGTGGAGTAGGTGAAAGGTACCTGAACACCAAGACTGTGTAGAGGATAACTGCATGGTCACCGCCATGAAACTTGCCTCGACACACGCATCTCATCAACCCAGATACCAGGTCCTGTTTGCCTCTGCCCAGATGTTGCCCACAAACAACTACAAAGTAAAGGACTACTTCTTGCCCAGTAAACAGATGACTTACTCCAGCTACTTGTGTCCCTTCATTATATGTTAGCAAATAATGACCAGTAAGGACATGTGGGAGCTGTGGTCCCCTCGGATAGGCCCTCCACTAGAAACCTTGATAAAACATCCAAGCAAACAGTCCTGAGATGCTTCTTGAAGTTAAAATAAGCTTAAATAGGTGGTTTGGGTTAGCTTCTGGGGTCAAGTGCCCACCTTTGGGGGCGCGGAAGGTTTGTTTATACTCTGAAATGCTTTCCTCAAGGATTCTTGGCAGAGAGAGTTACATGCTACTTGCTTAGCTGGTCAGTACTCTGTAAACTTGTATATTTGGATCTCTCTCTTTCTTTCTCTCTTTTTCTTTCTTTCTCTCTCTCCCCCTTTCTCTCCCTCTCATTCGCTCTCCTGAGGATTGAACACAAGACCTTTTTCCTCCTGAACTACATTCCCAGCCCTTTTAATTTTGTTTTTCTAATTTTGAGACAGAGTCTCCTCAAGTTGCTGAGTTGCTCAAACTGGGCTCCAACTCATAGTCTTCCTGCCTCAGCCTTCTAGAGTTCTGGGACTACAGTGATGTATCACTGCTCCTGGCTGGGAATTCTTTCTATTATCATTCTGATTCTGTGCACATTTGGCCTTGTATTTATTTCACTGTTCAAAATAAGGAGCGGAGGAGTATATTTTCTATGTATTTGCTTCCAAGTGGAAATGATAGGATCAATGTTTTTCCTCTTCTTTCTCCAGGGTTTCATATTCTGAAACCAGTGATTCAGATGCCAAATATACATCATTTTAATAGAGGCACCTTACTGTTAAACACATTAGTTTCCAGTTACATTGGGTTCACATTCATTCTGTTACAAAAACACTTTTGAGACTGTCCACAAGTGCAAATGAAAACTGAAAAAGCCAATCAGTGTAAGAAACAGCCCCCAGTTACACTTACTGGATGAGTCTCCAGAGATGAGTTTCACCTTAACATTCCAGAAATATCACCTCAATTCCAATTTCATTTGACCTATATGAGTATGTTTAAAGACTTTCAAATGATTACAAGGTTTTAGAATATATTCCACGTGACTTTTTCTTCCTTCAAATTAAAATTAAGCTTGAAGTTTCTCTTATAGTTTTTAAAGGTAAGCATGTGTTCTAGCAAACTTGAAAAAAATATATATCATTTAGGCAAATTTTAATTTGGGATCTTATTTTAAATCAGAGCCATATTCTTATGCAATCAATAATCCTTTATTGAATCGCACTGTACTAGGTAAGTTGGGTACCAGGATAATAGAAACTTTGCTCCTTCCCTGAATCTGGCAGCAAAAGGCAGATCTGTAAATAATTAAGGCAAAGTAATTATCTAGTACCAGGATAACAAAAAGTAAGATTAGCACACCAACAAGTTGAACTTTTCTTCCAGGAAAGTAGGAGGGTGATAGCCAAGGTTTTGGCATGCTGGTGTTGTCATTGAGTATATTTTTAGAATTTAAAACTTTCATACACTGAAATATTATTTTTACTCTGAACTCTATCACAATATTCTTTATTGCCAGTAAATCACTCCCACAGTTGTTTGACTGTAAGGGTACAGGTTTTATTTATTTCTCCCCAAAGTTTGATAATCACATTGATCAGCACTCCGTAGAGAAGTAGAAGGAACAGGGTACACAAGAAAGAGATGGAGAAGAAGGAGGAGGAGGGTGAGAAAGAGAAGAG
Organism: Dinomys branickii; assembly: GCA_004027595.1. Lineage (NCBI taxonomy): Eukaryota > Metazoa > Chordata > Mammalia > Rodentia > Dinomyidae > Dinomys > Dinomys branickii. The sequence goes on along the minus strand of PVLD010000435.1, from coordinate 176,491 downwards.
AGAAAGGATAAACCAGGTTACAGGACTCTGGGACTGGCAAGTGTGAGATCTGTTAGGCAGGCTGGCAGTGCAGTCGCTTAAGAGTTGACCTTTCAGTCCTGAGTCCAAATTCACAGGACAGGCCTACAGGCAGGAAACAAGCAGGATTTCCCAGCTGCAGCGTTCGGAGAAAATTGCTGCTCCTTCTGCTGATAGCTTCATCCTCGCTCTTAAGGCCCTCAGTGACTTGGCTGAGGACCACCCGCATCATGGAGGATAATCTGTTTTCTTCAAATCATAGCTCTTCTTAGGAATAGCCACATTAGTATTTGAGAAACCACCAGACACCATCGCCTGGCCAAGGTGACACACAAAAGTAAACATCACAGGAAAACGGGGCATTTTCACCTCTACTTTCTCGTGCGGTTATGAGATGTAATAGATTGGAAACTCCCGTTCCTTGCTTTCTCTCTTTCTCCCTCTTCCCCGCTTCTTCCATTTCTTCCTTCCTTCTTTATGTTCTATTTTTTTGCCTGTCTTTCATTTGCAGAACTGGGGATCGAACCATGGGCCTTTGCACTAAGCTACAGCACCATCCTTTAATCTTTGCAAATTTTATTTTGACACGGTCTCATTAAGTTGCCCAGGCTGAGCTCCAGTTTGCCATCCTTCTGCTCTAGCTTCCCAGAGTTCTAGATTTACAGGTGCTTGCCCCTAAGTCCAGACTGCAGCTTCTGCTGAAGAAAAAGGAATTATAATTTCGCAAAATATTTAAACTGCATAAAATGAATCTGCCTAAAAGTACCATCATTTGCACATAGAAGTGTCTATTAATTTAATATGGTATGTTCAGGGCTATATCTTTTTAATAGTGCAATTTGATCCAAGAAAAATATTTAATTGACAAGTCTTTGAATTACATTAAAAGAAAATGTAATTACATTACAAGAAAAATCTTTATTTTAATTGACAAGTGAGCTCCTAATGACATTTCCTCACGCTGCATATCACCATTCCACTCACTCTGTGTGTCATAGATTTTTCTCTCACATACTCTCTCCTTTAGTTTCTTTTTTTTTTTTTTTTTCTTTTGCGGTACTGGGGATCGAACTCAGGACCCCGCGCTTGCTAGGCAAGCGCTTATTCCACTGAGCTATATCCCCAGCCCCTCCTTTAGTTTCATTTAGTTTGTTTTTCATGTATATGATTCCTACCTCTAAATAACTGTATTCACAGTGCTAATAGCATACGAGGAGCTCTTAGAAGCCACAAGATAAGCATAGCATATCATTTAGAAGAATTAATTTAGCTCCCTGATTTGGACAGAGTTGAATAAAATTAAGTAAGTGAACTGATAATCAGTTTAAATAATTATCTCCGTACTACAAGTTTGACTATGCATAACAAAATCCAGGGCCGTAATATACTTAAGGAAAAGTTGTAAGACTGTGGAGTATTTTGAGTTTAGGCCCAGTCTTTTGTTAGACTTTGAAATTCCCCAAACTTTGTGGTAGGGGTAAAAGTAAAGTACACATTTCTCTTTGTTTTATTAAGTTGCTTTCCTTTAATGGAAAATTTTGAGAAGCATTATTGCAGGATGGTTTTATGAGACATGATCCTTGGTTTGTGTTACTATTTTTTTTAGCTAGTTGGATCTGCCCCAGAAAAACATCTACTCACCCACAAATTTGGCCAGAATTTTCACAGCTATGTGCTTTTCTGGTTTCATGTGAGACTGATCTAAACAATGGGTAATTCAAGATATTCTGTCAGTACTTCGGGAAAATAATCCAAAGTAATCTCACAGAACAAGATACCTGGCCTGCTGCTTGTCCACACATATTACTCAGTAGATCTGTGATTCAAGAATCTATCAAAGGCAGCACAGCACACTGATTCTGTTGTGCAAAAGGTTAACAGTTCTTTCTGCCTAGTACCTGAAAGATGTGCATAGCAATTTCCACTGACCAAATTAGGCAGTTAACTGAACTTTTAGTCCTATTATATTGTATTAATGAGTTCTAATTACATATGGTGCCGTAATCATTCATGGACTTACAACTAAAATTTGGGAAGATGCCAGAATATCAGAGAATATGAGTTATACATCAAGATTTTCACATCAAAAAACTTGCTTCATGTGTGTGTTTAACCTTTTTTGGGGGTCACAATTGAGTCAACTTATGGGTGGAGAAAGTAGTGTGGCTAATTTTAACAAATTATGCAAGATTTAACTAGCTACTCATATTCAAATGTAGGCTTTATGGGAATAGGAGGTGGTTTCATTTCCTCATGACTAATATTTATTTAATTATTAGATAACAAGACTGAGTTAGAGATAAGATTACACTATTTGTAGTAAGAGTTTAAATGCAAAAGAAACATTCAGGGAAACAAAAAATAACCATACAAAGTAAAATCAACAATAAACAAACCCAAGCAAAACCAAACAGAAGAAAATGCATTAAGTTTTACATTTCCAGGAAGTGCAATAGAAATCGGGACACTGTTTCCGTGTGTTGTGGTACTGTAAGATGAAAGGTTTTGTGTGGGTCTCCTGTGCAGTTCTGTCATCTCATTCTTGTTATTACTCATGGAAATAATGGTACTATTTCTGTGGGTGCACACAGAATTTTGTTTTGGCCTTTTGGGTTAATTCGTACAATAGAAGCACAGAATGAGCAGAAGTAGTATTTGTGAAAGAGAGGCCCAAAATTGTGTCCAGGGAACATTAGTCATTTAATCTCATGAGTTTGTGTGGGTGCACACAATATAATCATGCACAAATTAATACTTGCTATACTATGATTACAGTATTATGTGCCTAGTTCTACCCGAGATCAAAATAATAGCAGTCAATACCCCCACCTTGCCTTTAAGAAGCAGAATGTCATCTTTCCACATTGGTTTCACCAGTTGAACAACTGGCATCTCCTTTTTTCTAAGCGCATGTGCAATGACCCATCCTACTGGGCACTGGGTGCATAAAGACAAATTCATCCGTTCCCTTTCCTGAGAAAGTAAGAGTCTAACAAACAAAGATACTGGCAGAAAAATCACCAGCCCGTGGGAAGTGAAAGAGATTTGCGGAAGTCATGCTGATGTTTTAGTTTGAAGGAAAAAGAAATGTTTGCCGGTTCATAAAGAACCTAACAGGTTTGGGAAAATGTGAAAAGATCAGTGTGGCTACATTATGCTATGCTAGATGGGGAGATGGAAGCAGATTGGTAACACGGAAAGTAGAAGTGGGTATGACCTGGTAGTGCATAGTTTGGGGGGCTATAGTGTCCATCTCTCTCTCCCTCTCTGTCTCTCTCAAATTGTTTGGGACTGTAATTCTACGGCTGTCACACTTTTGCTGTGAGTGATCTGGAGAAAGGAAGATAATTTCAAAAGAAACTTGGAGAACAGAAAAAGGCTTGAAAATAAAAAAAAAATATTTAAAAAAAGAAAGAAGGAAGGGAAAAATATATATGTATGTACAGGGATAGCGGGAATAATTGAACCACCGATGTCTATTGGTTTATTGAAAGGAACAGTTAACGCTTAAATCTCTCTTTTACCAATTTTGCATGCTTAGATCTGGTAATCTGAACAACTAATTTGAAGACAACAATATGCAATATAACAGCCATTGTTGAATTCCTACCATCTTGATTAGTGAAACAGTATTGTTTCTAATTTTTTTATTATCTTTTATTCTTCTTAATTGTTTGATCAACCTTGCATCTTACATCTGGTAATCTGAGCAACTTTGTTGAAGATAACAATATGTACTGTAACAACCATTGTTAATTTCCTGTCGTCTTGTTTTGAAATTCTGTATCGCTTTTATTAGTTTTTGTGTTTTGTTTTTATCTTTGTTATTTTGTTTTCTTTTCTCTTTAAAATAAAAAAAATAAATACAAAGACCTTTCATGTTCAAGAAAAAAAAAGAAAAGGGCTTGAAGAAGTTAGTGAATGATGGTTTCATATTTTATAAGGGCATCAGGATAAATTGCAAGCTAGGTAGGTGTCTTAAGAACCAGAGCTAACTTTAACAAAATAATATCATCCTACTTATCAGGGCTCCTCTGCCTTTTGAAGTTGATCATTCCTTGTGCTTTATTGTCCTAGTCTATGTCGAGATGAACTGGTTTTGAAGGAGACAGTCAGAAACTTTTCACACCCAGATGAGGTGTTAAAGAATATATTAAGAATTCATCTGTAAATGCTTGGTTGGACATATAAGATGGACTAAAAGAGGTATCATGATTTAAGGGAAAGAACACTGGGCTTAGTATCAGAAGTCTTCAAACTTCCTATCAGTACACATTTGTTATAAATTGACAGTAAGTAATTGTCTTCAGTTTCCTTACCAATCACAATGAGGATGTTTCATTCATTCATTTATATATTCCCCTAATGAGCAGTTCACACCTTCAGTAGGTGTTTGGTTAAAGTAGAACTCCTAGGAGAATGTGTGTGTATGTGTGTGTGTGTGTGTGTGTGTGTGTGTATTTGACTTTGCAGAACTTGTTACACGACCTGTGTGAAACTGTTATTTCTGTATCTGGTTCTGGACTTGTTGATGTGACATGGAAGAGGACAAAATGTTACAGCCAGTCCAGTTAACTAGATGCAGTCACGATGAGCTGCAGCCGGGGCTATTCTCCGGAGGCCTTCAAGACTCAAACTTGATCATGTGAGTATAGAGCAGGAGAAGATACAGCCACAGAAATGGAAGGAGTGGCTGAGGCAGGAATATGGTAAGTTGGCGCCAAGCCTGGGCCTAGTGTCAGCTTACTGAGACCTTGTCTCACAATGAAAAGTAAAAGATTTTGAAAAGGTCTGTGGATGCAACTCAGCAGGAAGGTCCTAGGCCCATCCCTAGAACTACAGAAAAAAGGCACAACCACAACCTGGAGGAGCCAGAGGCACACCTGCTGATTCCACACCAACATCTGTTAGCAGATCAGTGACAATGTCCCTCGGTTGCCATAGCACTGCCTGTCCGCAGGCAATGGTCTGATGTAGAAAGAATATAGGTATTTGTTCCTTTCCACCTCACATAAATCATGTTCAGTGTCTCGTATGGCTTAGGGTAACTTGAAACTATGAAGGGAATGGAACATGTGATCTCACTTTTAGCTAAATTGATGCAATCCAAATATACCATTCCTGACACCCCAAGGCAGAAGACAAAACAAATGTAAACACATAGTCCTTACTACCAAAGAGCGAGAGCAGAGTTTCACTGAGTGGTACCAGAGTTGAAGTTCATCCTGTGGTATGGTGTATTGGAGCTATTCTGATTCTTTTTACAAGGATCACTTGAGATGAATGCATATGATTCAAAATTGTTAAAGTTTTAATGGTGTTTGAGGGTCCCATTTTGTCTGTTGAATGGTAGGTTGCCTCTAGTTATCTAAGTGAAACACTGGAAGTAAATTCATTCTGGATATGTTGCTAAGTTTGGATTCAGTGAGATTCCCTGGTCTTTCTCTGATTTCACTCTGCGGAGTGGTGGTGCTGAATGGATAGCAACCAAGTCCCTCCAGGAACCCAGATCTTTCCCTTCATGTGAGGATGCCCACATTTCAAACTCCCAGTCACTTATCCACAGTGTCTATTCTGTTTACTCCTCTTGCAAGCTGATAAAAAAGTAAAGTAAAAAGCATTACCAAAATTCTATGACCATAAATGTTTAAAAGTCTTGAGGATAGGAAACAGACCCTCAAAATGTTATACCAAGCCAGCGGGATGAAAATAACTTGCTTTTAGCACCATCTTCTATGGATTTTTCCTTTGTTTTTATTCGATTAAATTTGACTCACTTTTTCCCCTTAATTTTACCTGCTTCAATTTTTGCTCCCTCGCTGCTAGCGTGTTGGGTTGACTTTGAGAATTTCAAAGACACCGCTCGTTATCATTAAGATAGTGTCACAATAAATGACCTTATCTTATCCCTAAATGGTTTGTTTCCACATCCTAAGTGTTTTGTCATCCAAGTCAAGAAAAATATTTACTTCTGAATCTTTCCGAAACAAAGTGAAATTACGTGGAGAAATTATGAGACTTTCATGGACCAGTAACAAAAGAACATGTGCTGGTTTAGAGCAGAAATTATTTTTTCAATTTATCTTTTATTTTTATTTTTTAAAATGAGGTTAAAAAAACACATGCTGTGTGCCACTCTGTTTAGAACATTAATCATTTAATCTTCAAGATAGACTTTAGTTTCATTTCCTTATGTTCATAACAGATAGAGAAACTGAGGCACAGTGCAACCATGTAATAATTGAAAGTCTTTTAGCTATTACAGAAAATGTAACAGCTGGGTTGGGACCAGGCAGATTTTCTCTGCAGTGTGTGTGTGTTTAACTCACTTCACCATTAATTCATACGTGTGTAATTGTTAGGGGTGTTATGTTACATAAACACCTAATTTGGGTTAGACTCTCACCAACAAAAAAACCTTCCTATGCAACCACAAGATACCCTGAAAGATACTCAGGCATTGAGATGATAAAAGTAAATAAAATCCTACACCTCAATCTTGCTCTCTGCCTGTCTCAGTCACTTTCTGATCCCTGAGACAAAACACCAAACATCCACAATGGAAAGGAGAGAGATTTGTTTTGGTTCTTGTTTTTAGTCCATGGTTAGTGGGCTCTAGGCAGATACTGCACGATGAAAGGACTCAGGTAGAAGAAAGTTGTCATTACAACCAACAAGCAGAGGGAAGGGAGGAGCCAGGGAGAGTCCTGTACCCCTCTAGGTCATGCCCCCTGGACCTTCCTCTTCTTACCAGACTTACTTTCTAACAGTGCATCGAGCTTTGTCAGTGAATCCACTGGTGCACGCAGTGCCCCTGGGATCCAACCACCCCCCCAGAAACTCCTCTTCTGAACACACGAGACTTTTAGGGGCCTCCCTAGACCCAAACAACAACAACGCTCTGATTAGTTATGCTGCTTCTGTATTCTATTTTGTACACCCAAAGTAAACTGCTTTTCCTCTACCAAGGAATTTACATAATAAAAAGGAGATTGGAGAGAAAAGAAGGTATCTGAGATTTATCCAATGGGCAGAACTCCTATGCTAGTACTAGCATAGGAATTTGTTATTTTTTTAATCAAATGTTAATAAGCAGAAACAAATTTTCGACAATAACAACGAGTGAAGGTCTCACTTCATCGAACAAATATACTATGCAGGGCAAGGGAGGCAACATTTGTTTGGTAGGGAATGACGCAATCCTTTGTAGCCCCTGTGGCGTATGGCTGTCTGTTGGCTTATACAGTACATCAAATACTGAACTGGGGCACTGTTTGCTTGAGGGGGAAACACAGCTATAGTTCAAGCTCAGTAATCTTCTAGGGCTTCTTATTTTAGGATAATATCCTTGTCTTTATTAATCTAAGATAAAATTAATGGTGTGTGAATGTTAGTTAGCTAGAAATTACTGCTCTTGACATGGAAATATTTACAAAGAGAATTTTTCATAAGAAAGTAGAAACAACCTCAGATAGGAATATTTCCAAAGAGAATTTTCATGAGAATGTAGAAGCAAACAACTTGAGATGAAAGTAAATCCAAAGAGAATTTTCATGAGAAGGTAGAAATAAACAACTTTATGTTGAAGTATTTAGTAAAGAGAATTTTTTTTTTCCTGAAGCGTGAAATTTATTATCATCTTAGAAAGAACTAGCCTAGTGGTGCTTACATTACTTTTTTTTTTTTTAAATAAAAGTACAAAAACATATTAACAAACAGACACCAACTAGCATAAAAAATAGTACAATCACAACTGATCTATAGACAAGGTGACATGGTCTCAACAGTGGTTATTGCTTTATCCATTGATGTCTTCGAAGTGTAAATGTATGAACCCATATACAGACATGCAAAATTGGTCAGACCATTAATCCTCTCAACAACAGAAAAACACAAAAACCAAACATCCAAAGACAGAAAACAAAACAGGCAAACAACAACAACAAAAAAAACACCAATAGTTGCTGCTTTGCATATTGATATCTTCGAAGTGTGTGTTCAGGATAACACATACAGACATACAGTATTGATCAAATAACCCGTCATCAATTATTCCTTAGCATTAAGTGATATAATACAATAGTAGAACCATGTTAGCCCTCCTGCATATATGTATATTCATATATACATACATACATTTCTGTCTCTTTCTTTTCTCCTTTCCCTCGTCCCATCTGTTCTTTGTTTTTGAACAGATTTCCTTCATGTCTCTTAGTTTATATT
>PVLD010000435.1:0-168150 GCA_004027595.1 Dinomys branickii | reverse complement strand
CTCTTACACCAGTGATACAATGCGTTGCCTGCACATGTATCGCTGATTTATTTCACTTATGAGTATGGACTAAAGAGAATTTTCATGAGAAAGCAAAGCAAACAATTTTTACTTTTACATTGCAGTTATTTACTGACAAGTAACAGTGAAATCACATCCTCTGGTAAAGTATTGTTTGCTATTTTTTATAAGGCAAATCTGTATTTCGTTGGTTCAGAACATTTATTACTAATGAACTTAAGTATATATTTTTCAAGAAGAACATCAGAGGTTAGCAGTGAGTAAAAGAAAATCTTAAAGTAAAATATTTTCAGTCATCTGGGAATGATAGAAAACTACAGTTCTTAAGAAAGAAAACTATTCACGTTGTTTTTACTGTTGAAAACTAATTACATTCAAATAACTGCTCATTATTTTCCAATGTTTATTACAAAGGATGCCTCTTGAAAAAATAGGATGTTTACCTTTTAAGTTGAAGACAAACATTACTGGAAAAAAATTCGTTTCTTTCCCTGCCCTGAAAATCATTAGCGGAATCATTTCAAAGACGACCAAACATATGACGGTTGTAATACACTTCTTTGTTGTGTTTGACATTTCCTTTTACGTAACTCAGCTTTTAAACTAAAATTCAGATCACACTGGCATATTCCTTTTTCCCGTGTTTTGCTCCTCTTTACTGATTTGATTTCCTGATGAAGATAACAAACATTTGTGGTGGTTTCTAAGCTTGGAAGCTTAGAAAATTCTTTTACACTGACTAGCACATTTTATCTTCAGAATTACTCTGTGAGAGTGGTAAGACTGAGGAGTGGTAGAATTCCTGTTATAGGGAGGAAAAGATCAAGGACCAGGGAAATCTGGAGATCAGGTCATCTGGGACAGAGAGGAGAACCCAACTTCTAGGCTTTAGCCAGCATGTGTTCATCCTTCATTCTATCCATCTACCTTAGTGTTTTCTTTCCTCTTTGACATCTGCAGTAGAGACATCGTATATTTTAGAATCAAACTGACCTGAGTTTTAAACTAGGCCCTGCTACTTATGAGCTATGCGATTTAAGTTAATGGTTTTCTCTTCTTCTTTTTTCTTTTAGTCTCTTTGAGGCAGGGTTTCAAAATGCAGTTCAGGCTGGCTTTGAGCTCACTTTGTAGCCCAGGCTGGTCTCGAACTTGCAACGATCCTCCTGCCTCAGCCTTCCAAGTGCTGGGATTACAGGTATGCACCACCATGCCTGGCTATAAATTAGTGGTTTTCACTGTACGATCTGGGCTAGAAGCACATCTCCCAGTGACTTGTAAGAAATGCACTCTTAATCACCAGTCTAGTGGATCAGCCATTCTGTGGGTGGATATCAGCACATCTATATATAACGACTCCTCCAGGTGATTCTGATACACGTTGGAATTTCAAAACCAGTGGTGCAGGGGAAGATACTTCACCACAGTGGAACTTTTGCTTTCTTTGTAAATTAGATGAGTGATCTCTTCAAGCACTGGGATGATGAATACAAAGCAACACATAGTGGGTATTTTAGAAATGGTAGTGGCCTCTGGGGATTGAAATTTATTGCAAGGCTTAATTCAAAATCATTCCTAACCCTTGATCATCTACAGGAAGCACAGCAAATTATCACTTTTCTTGGATGTGGGACTGTTTCTGAGTCTGGAAGAGAGGGCTAGTCCTCACTTGTGGGTAACTGACAGGCACACCAGTTACATTTGTAGTAATTAGCAGCTGCCATTGGGGAAGCAGAGGGCCAATGAAAATCAGTGATTTCTTTTTTCTACCTAGGAAGTTGTGGAGGAAAAAAAAGGAGTGGGCATGATATATCACCTATTTCTGTGCCACTGTTATCTGATATCGATGTGATTCTGGTCATTATTTCAACACAGCTTTGACAAAGGCTCAATTTTAGCCCCATGTCTTCAAGTGTATATACCTAAATGTATCTCAGTAACTAAAACAGACCTCAGTTTAACACATTTATAAACTCCACTTCAAAACCTCAGTGGTGTTTTTTCAGCCTCTTTCCTACCGAGGTGTTCTTCTCTCTCTCTCTCTGGGTCTCTCTTTCTCTTTCTCCTCTCTCCTCCATGTTATTCAGAGTAGTATATTGAGAGTACGTGTCTTGTGTCATTTACATACTAGTTTTAAGAACTAGCAGAGGGGTGTTCGTGATTCGGTTCACTTTCGTTTAACTCTGAGGGTGTCCTGGCCCATGAGATTGGAAGAGAAACAACATGCACCCCCTGCTTCCCACTATTTAAAAAACTATTTGTTTGAATAGTTCCCCAAAGTGGGATTCCTGGCTTAGGAAAGACAGTGAGGAAAAACAGCACCCTAAATTCCTAAAATGCAAAACTACCTAAAATGACAGGGGTCTGTGATTGTACTAACGCACAACCCCAGGGCACACTGTTAAGTGAGCTTAACTGTCCAGGAAAGAGGGAAAATATTTAGCCATAAACTAGCTCAAAATCACTTGTAACATTTTCCAGTTTGTTTATCAAATCTATCTGTAGATAAAAAGATTAAAAGCTGGTTACTCCAGTATTTCCAGGGAACACTCAGCTGTGACGAACTAGGCTTAGAACATCTACTCACACCACACTCAGGAAAAGGCAGAAGGCAATAGTGCTAACACTTGATAATCACTGCAGTAACTATTCCCATCACCCTAGGGCCAAGCGAAATTCCGCAAGGGCACTTTAAGGGCAGAGAGCTTGTCAAAGGAACTGGTACAGTCCGCTTCTGTCCATCCTCGGCTGTCTTACCGCACCTGAAGAATGTTGTTCGGTCATTTGCTGGAACATTTATTTTTTAGACTCGACTTCAGATTTAATCACTTACTTATCTTCCTGCCAAAATATTTGTGCTGGTAAAATAGGACAACAGATCTGGGCAGAACCTGCTGTTTCTGCTTCTGTCCAAAGGGCAGTAGAAGAAAGGTCAATGGCAGTGATTTTATAGTTGTTTGAGGTCATTGTTCTGGGTGTTTTGTTTTTTCTTTAAAGAAAATTCTGCAGGCTTGAATGCTCCCAGATAAGGAGAAAAGTCTACCTGAAAACACTGTTTACCATCTCATAAACCTTCAGTACTGAAAACAGATCCTTCTTACACATTGGCTGGCTAAAATTGCACACATTCTTCGGGTAACTGAGGTCAATGAAAACACTTAAGAGTTTGTTTTCCTCTTATCTTTCTTTCCTGTCTGAGTTATGGGCTTCATTCAGGCACCCGGCTTCACTTACAGATGTGGTGTAGGTTTACTGAATACATTTAGTATGTTCGTGTAATAGCCATTGTGTTGAATTATCAGATGCATCGCTTTCCATTAACGTTTTATGATTTACCTACCCAAGTGAGCATAAATATATGAAATATTGGGTATTTTTCCTACATGTGTTAGAGCTCCTGCAGCACTGAGGTATCTCCCATTATGCTCAGCTCAGCTGCTAGGAATAGAATATTTCACATTGCTCAGAAGTATTCTTTAGGGGATGAGTGGCTATTTTAAAAATTCAGGCAACCAGGCAAAAGGTTTTTTCCTGTTTGGGCCCCATTGACTATTTTGATCATCTTTGCCATCGTTCCTCTTCCATGACTCCACCTTCTCACTTTACAAAAATCCCTGTTCTTTTCTCCCACCTGGATAATGGGAGTCCTTGTCCTTATCCAGGAGACTTATTCATCTAAGCAAGTTCTGCCAAGTTTTAACCAAATTCACCTTTTACCTGACTTCCTTCCTGATGGAGGAAGTGAACATGCAGTGTGCTTTCCTCAATATTTCCTTCCACTCATTTCTCCATCATCTGTGCCCTCTCCCACCCACTGACTGTTCATGGAAATATTAAAAATGAAATAAAGACAATTTGAACGATAAGGCAATTTCCTGTTTCATATCTTGGCTTCTAAAGGCCCTGCTAACTTCGTAGGAGCTAGGATTATGTGTTACAAATTATGACTTTGCTAAAACCCAGTTACTCCCCTTGAAATTATTAGGCAGAGAAAAATCTACAAATTGCCATTGATTTGGGGCTGAGTTGAAGAAGCAAATGAAAGTTTAGTTTGAGAAGTAAAATATATATCTGTTCTGCAATAGGATATGATACATATGCAGTATTTATTCTGACACCTCCTTCTTTTCAACACCCCCCTGCCTTCCAGTACATACACACACACACACTCACATGCACACTCACACACACACACACACACACACAGAACTTTTTCCAATGCTTCTATCTCATGTCTTCTACTGTTTGCAAAGTCTAATTCTCTGTAAGCCTTCAGCATCTTGCTGTTGCCCAGGCAAAGATTTATTAGATATCGGGAGGCTGCCCTACTTAATTTAAGCCTGTACCCTGGAATTATCCTGATCTCATTCTCCATCAAGAGACAACCCTTTCTTATTTACCCTTTTCTAATATTTACAATTAGGTTGAGAGTTTGGGCTTCACTAATCTCTGAGAATGAATGTTAATGTGTCAAGTACTAAGGCATCCTGGCTGAGACTGATAGTTTTGGGTGGGAGGGAGGGTTGGGTACCTGAACTGCTTAAACTGACCTCATTTCATAGGTCAAGAAAACAAATGGTACACAATGTAAAAAAGCGTGAAATTTGTTCTGCATTCTAAATAACAGATTCCTAAAATACCTCTTTTGAGAGCATATTGAGTTGAGTCTTTGCAAGCTGTGAAATTTTCTCTTTCTTTTATCACTTTATGAGTCTAACTTTTCATATAGGATCAAAGAAACATCTTTCAGGAGTAGTTCATGTGTAATTGTTTGATCAAGCTTGCAGGCCTGTGTCTGGTTGTCTGTGTAATTACTTTGAGGACAGCGGTGTATGGTATAACAACCACTGTTGATTGCCTATCACCTTGTTTTGAAATTCCATATTATTTTTATTGTTTTTATGCTGTCTTGTTTATGTCTTTGTTTTTGCTATTTAGTTTTTGCTATTTTTCTCTTTAAAATTAAAGAAAAAAGAGAAATATACATATATATATACAAGGTTAGCTGACATAAGTGTGATGCTGATGTCTATTGGTTTATTCAAAGTAAAAGTTAAGGCTTAATTTTTTTTTTCTTTTCTCTTGACCAGTTTTGCATGCTTATATCTGGTAATTGGAACAACTAATTTGAAGACAATAATATGCAATATAACAACCACTGCTGAATTCCTACTGTCTTGTTCGATGAAGCATTGTATTATTTCTAATTTTTTAATTATTTGTTATTGTCTTTAATGGTTTGATCAATCTTGCATTCTTACATCTGATAATCTGAGCAACTTTGTTGAAGATAACACTATGTAATATAACAACCATTGTTAATTTGTATCCTCTTGTTTAGAAATCCTGTATTGTTTTGTTTTGGTCTTCATTGTTGTTCTTTTGGTATTGTTTTTGTCTTTAAATTTAAAAAAGTAGCATCTTTCAAATGCATGTCTGTTATCTTTATCCTATATAATCTGAAATAGTCTATACATTCAGACGTACCCTCCAGGAAGTATGCACCTAGGTATTTTAGAGACTATGGGATTTCAATGAGTAATATTTCAAATTTTCCGTGAGTTCAGTAAATGATATGTGGCAATTTAAGAGTAAAATTAAGGCATATAAGGGCATTTCTGGAACGCAAACAGAGAGCACAGCTTATGTCATCAGGCAGTTGGTTTTTACTGTTGGAAATACTTGAAATACTAGTCTAATGTATTAGTTAAAATTTCCATAGAAACAAAACCAGAGTGATGGATTTACAGACAGACAGATAGACAGATAGGAGATATTTATTAGGAATTGGATTACACAGTTATGGAAGTTAGAATTCCCCTAATGTGCTACATGCAGCTAGAGAAGCAGGAAAGCCAGTGTTGTAATTCCATCTGCTTCCAAGGACTTGAGAACCAGGAACTCCAGTGATATAACTTTCAGACATTATCTGAAGACTGGAGAGACTGGAACTCTGATGACTGAGGACCAGAGATGATGGAATAGCATACTTTTACCTTGCTCCATTTGCTCCTCTTTTTTTGGCAATATCTGAACCCTCACCCCATTTTATTGTGCCCACTCAGATGGTGAGACCCATCTTTCTTACTCAGTCCACTGATTCAAATGCTAATCTGCTCTAGAAACAACTCGCATGTTCCCAGAAATAATCTTACTAGCTGAGAATCCATTATCCCTGTCAAGCTGTCACAGAAATTAACTACCACATCCGTCAACTTCCAAAAACTGAGAAGCAGTAAAAAAGAAAGGAAGAGAGGACAGAAAATCAGAATGATGTAAAATAACATCCTTTGAATTCCAAGTGTTGGTGCTAAATTAGTTTCCTAAGGCTACCTTACGAAAATACTGCAAACTGAGTGGTTTAAATAACAAAAATTTATTTTCTGACAGTTCAGGCCACTGAAAGCATGAATCAAGGTGTTGGTAGGGGGTCATGCTCCTTCTGAAGCCTCTAAATGAGACAGCTTCCTTGCCTCTCTTCCAGTTTCTGGTGGCACTGGGCAACGGTATGGTATGGTATGGTATGGTATGGTATGGTATGGTGTGGTATGGTATGGTGTGGTATGGTATAGTATGTATGGTATGGTATGCTGTGGAATTGTGTGGTGTGGTGTTGTATTGCATTGTACTGTATTGCATTGCATTGTTTCCTTGATATGCAACAGAAACAATCCAAATTCCGCCTTTATCTTCTCATGGCCTTCATTATTCTTTGTGTGCGTATGTCTAGGTTTCCTTCTTGTAAAAATATTAGTGATGTAGGATAGAAGACCATTCTAATAACTCCCTTTCCCTTTGATTCCATCTGCATTCCCTACTTCCAATTAATGTCATATCCTTAACAGTAGTTAAGACATTTCCACTCTACCCAAAAGAGATGATGACACAAAGAAATTACAATCTCCATGTTTTCCTCAGGAAAAAAAACAAAAGTGGAGAAAGAAGAGAAATGTTTTTTATTTTCTTACTAATTATTTATTTTATTGTGCTTTCAGTTTATTTGTGCTGTTGTAGTATATTGAGATAATCCTAGGGAAAATACTTATTTTTCTACATACTGTTCGAATCATGCATCCTTTTGAGGAGGTGTGGCAGACAGTTCTCTAACTTGCCATAATGAATGGAATTTGGCTAGGTGTCAGTAAGCCACATTTGTGTTGACAATAAATGAAGTGAAAAGATACATCCCATAAAGAGGAAGGGAAAGCTCAAATAAGAAGGAGAAGTGAAAGGAACAATTAACCATGGACTGGGGGAAAGGTAAGAGACATGAAGTATTCTGAGAAATAGTTATAAACAAGGACAAAATTGGGATTTGGGTTTTGACGCAAGAGCTCATGACTCAGATTTTCTTCCATAACTTCTCTTATGCTCCAGACAGACTTGTGTTCCTAAACTTCCTCTATATTTTCCAGACTTTCCAGGCTAAAGAGAAATAACAATACTAACATTTGCATAGACTTAAGGCTCTGGAAAAATCAAAGTGAAAATAAAAGTAACCTTCAAGAGAAGTCTGCATGGAATAATTGACTCAGTGCTTTGGTCAGAGCTATCATTTGGTCCTGATTCTCATGGCAGCAATAGTAACATCTTCAACCAGTTAATAGTGCAGGAGGCTGAAAGGTAGAGACCATCAATCGAATGTTTGTATGAGCAGAAACATGGACACTATCGATTAGTCAGTGTTGCAGCTGTAAATTTGAGAACCTGTCAGATGTTGCACCAAAACGGGGCAGCTAATAATTAGTAAAAGTATATATTGTTCATACACACAGACACCCAGGTTGTAAGGATGGGGCAAAACAATTTGTCACTATCATCCATTTCACCTATTTGTTAGTTAATGAGGCAGATAAATGTAGATAGTAGGAAAGATGGATGAATGGTACAATGTATTTACCTAAGTTTTGGGGATCAAAACAAATTTGAGTTAGTAGATTTAGAAAGAATGCAATTTATCAGACTAGTAGCCCTCACAGGTTTAACACAATTGTGGACAGTACCATAGAGCCACACTTGAAAGTACATGCAGTGTAGGCAAGCTAGTTTTGAAGACATGGTCCCCATGATTGGATATGGTTTACATTCCTGGGACCATTGTTCTTCAGGCTCTGGATTGCAGGGCTATAAATGTTTTTCCTCAGAAAACCAGCGTCATCAAGCACTTGTTGCAACAAGTTTTGAAAGATCAGAATAATACAGTTATAATTAAATCAATCAATCTTTATTTAACATGTTGGTTTGTAGACATTTAGATTTCTAAGCAAACTGCGTGTCCTTGAAAAATATAAAAAGCCAAATGTATTTTTGGACCATCTTAACGTGGAACCCTCTGAATAATTTAACTTTTTAAATTTTAGATTTTATTCACAAATAACTTTATTTATACATATTCGTGTGAAGACTACAAGTTAACGAAGCATATTTGTGTAAAGTTCCTGCCCTGTGCTTCTTCCAGTACTATATTTTGCTATTTACCTGAAGAGACTGAATGTAGAATTGGGCAATGTCCAGACTATATACAGGGAAAAGAAGGGGACCTGAAGTATTCAGAAAGTAGCTATAAATGGCCCAAATAAGAAAATTCTTTAGGACCACAGGATGGCAAAAATGAGAACAAGAATTTGGGACAACTGGAAAAATGACTGGAACTGCCTGAAACTTGGTTAAGCTTTCCTGTGAGTTAGCTCATTCACGTCTCATATTTTGGCATTTGTATTACTCACTATCCTTTGTAGAACATATCCACAAAGGTGGGACTGCTGTGACTCTCCTGCATTGTCTACCTGGGGTGTTTGGGGTTGTTTTTCTAGGACTCCTCACAAGTAACTTGACATTCACCTGTCCATTGTTCAGTTTGGCTCTACTTCTTTCAAAACTTGTTTTTGCTTTTATTAACTATGAATTGCACAATTCTCTGATAGTAGATGGTATCAATTCAAATCTTACAATACTGTTTATTCATTGTATGACTTTGGAATAGCATATTAACATATTTAAGTCTTAATTTGCTTTCTATTTATTTATTTATTTATTTTGGTACTGGAACTCAAACTCAGGACCTTGATCTTGCCAGGCAGGCTTGTGGGCCAATGAGTTATATGCCTGGCCCTTTAATTTGTTTATATAAAAATTGATACAGTGACTTGAGTATCTACCTTATAGAAGCGCTTAAAAATTAAAACAGATAATACCTGTCAAGTAAACTTACCAAAGTTCTAATATGTAATCCTTAAATGGGTGCTTTTACTTCCAAATGAACTAGCTTTTGCACGTTTGAAGGGCAGCACAACATTCAGAAGAAAGATTTGGAAATGGCTGAAAGTGATCGTTTTCAGGTTGTATTAGGTATGAGATAAGCACCGCTGAAAGAAAATACATATTTAAGTGGTGTGGAAAGTTGATGTACGGTCTTCTAACTCAAGGGGAGGTAGCTACTCCTTATTCTGTGAATCAGATTCTCAGAACAAGAAGAACTACCAGTCGATTAGGAGTATTTTAACTTCAGTGTTTTAGATGACTCTTACTAATTGAACAGGTTATAACCAGAAACTTGGTCAAAGTTCTCAGATATAAACTTTACTTTTTGGAGTAGAGATAGATCTGCTCTTAAAATATTCTTTAAGATAGAAATGTACATCACCCAGCCAATGGAACAGGTAGTATGTTCTAAATGTTTTCTGTCCTCTTTCGAACTCCATTGTAATTCAACCCTTTCACATGGTGAAGTGCTCAGTTTGCAAAAATGATGTGCACACGTTTAATTTCTGAGCCCTACAAAGGAAAAATTGCTGGTCAGTTTATGTGCATTCTTGTCAATGTGATCACAAACACAGAGTTAGCCGTGTAATTCCAAGTGAGACATGATCTCACTGGGGTTTGTTCCTTGACTAAATTACGGAGTTCCCCACAAAGGACATGAACGATCACATTGTTTGTGTGCTTCTGTCTCCTTGCTGATGTCAGAGACTTGTACCGGAGGTCCCTACCAACATTTTTTGGAACAAATATTTTGTGAACATTTCACTGGTTTTTGTCCCAAAGGCCATTTAGTGGTCAAACTAGAAACCAAGAATGGAATAAGTTACCTTATTAAGTTTTCTTTTTAAATCAAAAGTGTTTATTGTGTCTGGTAGGTTTCAGTAGAAATGAGAGGAGCAGATCCTGATGCAGGAAGCATCACCTGAAACAATTTTTCAAAGTACACTTACTCTACCAGATTCTTAAGGAGACATTACGAAGAACAGGCCCTCCATACAGCCACGTAGGACGCATTTTTCAACCTCCCTCACCATGACTATTTTGAATACTTTCCATTCCCTTTAAATCTCTACTCCTGTATCCTTCACTCACTGCCCATTTCTACGTAACAGGAAAATAATTTCACAAATTTCTTGCCACTCGGGTTGGAGACAACTGCATCCATTCCATTCTTTCCTCCAAATTGTCCTCGATACTTTCCCGTCTTCCACTCAGCTCTTCTGCCTCCTTTCTCTTTCAGATTTCCTTCAAGATGGATTTCTGATTGTTCCACTGATTCCCAAGTATCTCTTACATCTGTTCCCCTTTCCTTCTTCCTCAAGGTCATGCAACACACTGCTGACTGCCCTACCTGTCTCCCTCCTGGCCAATTCCTTCTCAGCACCAGAACCACACACTTCAATCCGAACTGGAATACTTTATGTTCATGCCAATCGGATGGTGGCTCATCTCCTGGACAGTCTTTTTATGCTCCTTTAAAATAATATAAAGTCTTCATGATGATTTACTAGGGGCTGCTCGGCACCCCAGCCCTATCTCGTAATTCTCTTCAGTTCAGATTCTCAGATGAGCCAAAGGAGCATTTTTTAAAACTTTTCCTGCTAACTCCTATTCAGTACTATCTCAGTTTATCTCCACCAGTTTTCTTCAGGATAAATAGAGTAAGGGCATACATTGCACCCTTGGGAAATGTGACTTAACCAGTAACTACCAGAGAATGTATTCACTGGAGAACAAAAGCAAATATATCATGATTTTAAGAGGTTAAGTGCCTACCCAAGAGTGGAAGAGGCTAACCATGAAAATAAGCCTAGTCACTGGTAGACTTGGAAGTTAAATATTTGTAGTTTCCTTAATTCAGAAGGGCTTAGGTGCTTACTGAATTATAGGAAAGCATTTTAAGACTCTAAGATAAATCATTTTTCAGTATCACTCTTCATAGGACTGCTTCTTGCTATTAAATCCAGTTCTTGTTAAGTCCAAATTCTTTCCCTGCCATTAATTTAAAAAAGTTCAATTAGTGCTCCGTGGCACAAGAAACTGCTCTGAGGTGTGTACGATTTACTAAGAATGTACCCTGGTACACTGACTTTGCCCAATGTTACTTTTAGTACTGAGACCAAAGGGCATATCTTTCTGACCCAAAAATTAGAAGTTAGAGGCTTTCTGTGTCTTTGTGTGCTTCTCTCATTCACAGCAGCTTTGAAGTAGAGTTTGGAGTGTGTTCTTGCTTGATTCTGAGTAGTTCAAGAAACACACCGATAATAATAAATTAAGGTATATTATATCCGGAGAAAAAAAACAGCACATTGAGCAAACTCTGACATATGATTGCTAATGCACTGTGGGGTAGTTCACAAGAGCCAATTGTATGCACATCTTACCCAAACTTCATCCGGGTCCTCCCTGTAGGAACTTGAGAGAGTCATGATAGGAACATTTATGCCGCAGAAATTGGAAACTCTGCAAATCAGTTCTTTTGTCATTCTAAGAGAGCCTATTAAAATTTACCAGCCCTCCACTCCTTGTAAATATATCCACTTTCTGTTCAGCTGTCCTGGTTGATACCTGTCATCCTGTCCACTCAGGATTATCATATCTGTCCCTACACTTTTCACCATCTACATCGCAGATTAAGTAATGGGTATTAGGGATACTAGAGAACTGAACATTTTTCACAGAAAAAAGAGAAGGCTGAGTTAGCGAGTAAGAAGTGAGTACAAGATCCTTATCTTTATTTATCTGAAGAGCTGACAGCTGGAAGTAGTATGAGACTTGTTTTGCAGAGCTTCTGGGGACAGTATCAGGACAGGAAAGTCTTAGGAAGCCCACAGGGAGACACATTTTTATCTGAGTTTGGGAAGGACTTCCTCTTTGGTAATGTGGAGTCATCATAGGACAGGAACGGAATACACAGGGAAATGATCCATGAAAATGATCAAACAGAGATTGAGTCACTCTGAGAGGACACTCTAAAGGGACTCTAAAAATGTATTCTGCTTGTATTTTTGATGATGCCTGCTATGAACTGAATCTTCTCACGATATTACTCAACTCCGTCATCTTGCCAATTCCCAGAGGGTGTTCACTTGCTAATGTGTACGGTGGGGAGGAGAAAGAAAAGTCACTGAAAGAGAAATGATTCACTCAAATTCAGAAAAAAGAAATCTAAACAGAAAACTTTCAAGATATCTCACTATCACATCTAACTTTAGAGAAACTAAATATTAACCAACTCACTCCAGATATCAGATTGTGGTATCTCTTAGGATAATCTACCTCACCTGAGCACAGTTTAGCTAACGAGAAGGGACAACCTCAGGAAGTTTCAAGTAACTTTATAATTCTAGGTAGCGCTAGAAACTTTCAGGGGGAAATGCACTGTTTACGAGTGCGGACTTCAAACACTTCCTCCACATCCTATGGTGGTCAGGCAGATAGAATAACAGGAAGCCTTCGAATCTCAAGAATGAATGGCATTTGTGGAGTATGCTACTGTAGGTCCAGCTGACAGCATAGGGGATGAGTCCAAAACAGAACAATTGAACTGTTTTTGGTTTTTGGGTTTTTTGTTTTTTTTGTTGTTTGGTTTGGTTTGGTTTGGTTTTGAACAAGGCTCTCCCTAGTTCAAGTTAGTATTAAACTCACTGAGTAACCCAAGCTGGTCTTGAACTTTTGGTGATCTTCCTGCCTCCAGAGTGTGGGGCCTGGTGTTATGCACCTCTATCCCTGGTTAATAGTGGTTTTTTGTTTGTTTCTTTCTTTGTTTTTTAAGACAGAGTACATAGTTCTTGCTTTGTAGTTCAGGCTGGCCCTGAACTCATTGTGTGGCCCAGGCTGGCCTCAAATGCACAAATACAATTCTCCCACCTCAGTCTTCCAAGTGTCGGTGTTACAGCACTTTGGGAGGCTAAGGCAGGAGGATTGCAGCAAATCTGAGACCAGCCTGGACTACAAAGTGAGATCAAGGCCAGCCTGAACTGCATAGTAAGACCCTGTCTCATAAAGACCTAAAAATACAAAAAAAAAAAAAAAAAAGAAAGAAAGAAAATAGGACAAAAAGTTGTCACATAACAATTTTAACGTGAGCCACACCAAAGCTAGTGTTTGCTTTATTCCCTTTATGGAAATGTACTTCATTTCTACTTGTTTTCTTTAAAATCTAGATTCTACCTAATAACCTATATTCTCCCAAGATTTGCCACAAAATGCTAGTAAAGTCAATAACATAGATGTTGTTTTCTTTGTTACACCGAAATTTACATTCTTTAAATGTACATGTGCATTCTTTAAATAATGTACTTTACTGCATTTTAATGAAAGAAATGACATTTATGCCTTTTGTGGCTCCGTATTCTGTTACACATTACACTTGCCAAACACTGAACTCACTGATCTGCTTCTTTGCGTCTACAACGATACTTCCAAACCTAGGAGAATTTTGCTTCTCGGAAGGCTTTGGATATGTTATGTCATGCTTCTGGTTGTCAAACCAGAAAAATTGGGGTTACACTGGCGTTCAGTGGGGTGGGTTTAGGGACTCTAGCAAACGTCTTATAAGCACAAAACAGCTTCACAAGACAGAGAAAAATATAGTCCAAAACATAGAAGCTGAGAAACTCATGCCTGAAATATTCAGTGCCTTTAAAATTACTCTGCTAAAGGCAATTTAGGTACCTTGTCAGTGCTGGTAGAAAAGCTATCTAAAAGTGTAGCAGTGAGCACCTATAATTCTAAAAATCAAGAAGGGGCATCTGAGACAGGAGAATTGCTTTTTTGTTCAAGGTTGACCAAGAAAATATAGTAAGACTCCTTCTCAAAAAGGCAAAGAAAAGCTTATAGAAATACTGTATGTAAATATGGTAATAAAAAACACCTATTATTTCTTAAATATATATATTTCATCTTCCCTTGTGGTTTACAAAAGATTTAGACCTGTCATCTAGTCCTAATACCAATATGTTTCTGAAGGTACATGATTATAATCAAAGACTTCTTTAGCGCTGTATTACCTCCTACACATTTGTCTCAAGAAATAGATACCATATATCAGCTGTAAATATCTGGCAATATTCTAGGTGGGCAAATACCTTAGGAATAGTTTATAATTAAGATTTGGATTCATAGTAGGATCATTTTAATTCATGCTTGCTGAAAAGTCATGGTATTTATGTTTTCTGTAGTTCATGTTTTTTATACATTATAAAAGCAAACAATAGTCTGTTTATGAAGCAACTAGCCAAAGTCTTTGGCATAGTATAGGAAAAAAGATAGAAGCAGAAAGAAATGATTGAATGACTCCCTTTCTACACAATTATTTGAAATCAGTGTTCAGTACCATCACATGCGCAGAGAATCAGTGGCTCCTTCGATAACAACCTTCCATACTCTCCCCATAGTCTTGTGACGGAACCATGATATTAAAAATGATACCTTCTTCATATTTACCAAAAGTAATCATTTTAATAGATGAAACACAGAGACAGAATTGTAAGACATCTGCTCAATTTAAAAAATGTGGCAACATTTTATGCGACAAACTTGTAATATCTCTCACATTAAATCAAACACAGAAAAGTATATATGTATATACAAAGATAGTGGGGATATGTTATTACTGATATCTGTTGATTTATTGAAAGGAACAACCAACGCTTTAAATTGATTTTTTCTTGGCCAATTTTGCCTGCTTGTATCTGGTAATCTGAATGATTGATTTGAAGACAACAATATACAATATAGCGACCACTGTTGAATTCCTATCATCTTGTACAGTGAAGCTCTGTATGGTTTCTAATTTTTTTTACTACCTGTTATTGTCTTTGATTGTTTGATCAATCTTGGATGCTTACATCCAGTGGACTGAGCAAATTCATTGAAGATAACAATAGGTAATATAGCAACCATTGTTAATTCCTATCATTTTCTTTTGAGGTCCTGTTTTGTAATTTTTTTTCTTTCTGTGTTGTTTTGCGTTTGTCTTCATTACTGTTGCTTTGTTATTGATTTTTTCCTCTTGAAAAAAAAGACAAGAAAGTTCTAGAAAAAACAAACAAACAGCCCAATCCTCTCCCTGCATTCTCATACCCTTTCCCATACATCACAGCTTCCATTGGCCACAGAACTCCCTGGATGTTTGATGAATGTTGTCTATATTTATTCTTCCATTGTTACACATTTTTCTTAGTCTAGCCAGGCATTTGTCACCAAAATTATATTGTGACGTCTTCCCTCAAGATCACCAGTGAAATACAGTTGTCAAATCAGTTTTCAAACAAAAATGGTAGAGGACCTCAAAACAAAATGATAGGAATTAACAGTGGTTGCTACATTACATAATGTTATGAGCACTATGCTTAGCCCAGCCATCCTTACGAATTTTGTTTTTCATTTCAAAGAGAAAAAAAGCCAAAATAACAGAAACAAATACATAAACAATACAGCATAGAGAACAATACAAACGCTACAGAATTTCAAAACAAAGTGATAGGATGTTAACCATGGTTGTTATATTACATAATGTTACCTTCAGAATGGTGGTACAATTACACATTAGCAGTTCCTTTCAATAAACCAACAGAGGTGAGTAGTACAATTTTCCTAGCTATCCTGTGTATACCTAGGGAACCCTTTTTTTCTAACCACTCTGACTTCTTGTGTGGACTCATCAATGCCCATGGCATTAGTACCATGTATGTACTGATAGCTCCCAGTCTCACACCTCCATTCTTGATGTCTACTGAATTTCAGTGTGACATATTGCCTACCCAACATTTGCATTGGGTTGTCCAAGAGTGTATCAGTTTTACCACAATAAAAATCAACTATTCGGTTAACTACTTCTAAACTTCTTTCAGTTCCATTGTGTCAGTACAAAACACCGTTTCCTAAAAATGTCAACACTTGCATGACTGGGTTCATTCCATATTATAAGACTTGCTAATGATTGAAAATTGCTCACTGACCAAGAAACTTATTCCCTCTGTTGCCAAAGAAGTAAACAAACAAGCTGTCACACAAACCCAGGGCCTTAGAGAAGAGCTAAATTTTATCCTGAAGTTCGCTACGGAGGTCATCACACATTTCTTTGGAACTGAAATGAAATAATGTTGGGCAAGAAGCTTTTTATCTTAGATGGAGGACTGCATGGACAGACAGGGTGTGTGACGGTACAGAAAAAAAAATATTTACTGTGATAAATGATGGAGCCTGGACCTTTAAGAAGCTCATAGTAGGATAAACTGTACAAACCCTGGAAGCATTAGTAAGAGAAGATCCAACCTCCGGGCTTAATCAAATTTAGGGATAATTGGGGGACCAGGTGTGATTTGGGGAGGTTATCGCCGCTGAAAACGATCACAGAAGTGTGACCGAATGACAGAGTTGCAAATGCGGTTGGGAAAAGGATATTTTGCCTTGACTCTTGTCTCCTTTCAGCCACCATTGGCAAGACTATCCACTAAGAGTAGGCATGGGAACCAGTGAAAGAAAGTGTCCATTCACTAGAGCGAAGCAGCGAATTCGGCAGAGTATTGTCTGTGGTGAATGAGTCCGGAAAGGCAAAGGGTGAGATTCTGCTGGGAGGTTTCTCATCTCCATGGTGGTAGGTGCTGACAGCTTTAGGGAGTGCACTGAGCTGGCAAGGAGAGTAACCCTGAGATGCCTATACTTCTGTGTTCCTACAGGACGAAAGGGACACTAGGTTTGGACTTGAACTTCATTAGCTCCAGCTAAGGTAAGGCTGTGGAGCAGATTACAATGGCATCCAACCCTTTCGTTGTTTCTCTGCTCTCTTAATTTAACTCTTTTTGTGTGTATGCCGCTTACAGCTACCTTTGTGATGCTTCCATTGGCTGGGTAGTTGTGCCCTACTGTTGTTTGGTGGATGGCTGGGGCCGGTCTTTCTCTGGGACCATTTCTGGGGAGCGCTGAACCAGATTAAGAATGAGAGAGTCAGTTTTGGGTCTGGTAAGGGAAGTAATATTCAAAGAAAGGGACAGAGAGGATGATGACTTGGACAGTTGAGCGTCACTGGTTGACGTGGGACAGTGGGAAAGAGGTGAATCTTTAATTTCCTGTGCAAACAGTCATCCATAACACTGTCTCGGGTGTCTTTGTCATTATGCCACTGTCTCAGCGTGACAGCAGAAACACATTAAGAATTTGAGACTGTGTGAGGAGATATGCTGGTATCAACTTGGAGTTAATTACCTCCTCACAAATAAAGATATAGAAAGCAGCACTCCAAATAACCTTATGAAGACAATTGTTGAAAGGTAACTGTAGTAAGTAACCAGCTCCTTGGAGCATAGATGTCTCATTAGGTATAAAAGCACTAGGCTTACTAACATTTCATGTCTTTCTTCTGTTCACTGTTTTCATGTCAACTCATAATCTTGACTGTTGCTATGGAGTAAATAACACCTGCTCTAATACACCGTGCCTGCAGGTTTCCATTTCACCAGGAGAAATGGCACAGATTGAAAAAATTCATCCTGTCTGGACGGAAATTCTAAGACTATAACAGATGCGTGACCAAGGGTTTAACCATAAATGTTATTTTATGGAAAACAGTAGTCTTTTCATTTTAAAAGCCTTGGAATAGTCCTGAGAACCAAGGAATATGAAGGCCAATATCCCTGAAGCTTCAGAAAACTTGCAGTGCAGAAGGTACAGCTCACACTGCCTGCCCATTAGCAACGTGACCTTCCTGAGTTACGTAACTTCTCTGTCTCCTTTACAACAGCTTTGAATAGTATCTATCTCGTAGCGATTATTTAATCTCTTTTGATATGGTGCCTGGCACATAGGGAGCACAAGCTAAACTGAGGCACAGTTTTTATTAGCTCTGTTTTAGAAAGGAGAAAATTCTGATAGAGGCAATGAAAGTGGTTTACTAGCTAAACCCAAAGTGACATCCCTAATGGCTAACTTCCAAGGAGCAAAGCTTTTGTGCTGAGGTTTTGAAAGAAAATGCAAGCCAATTGCAATTTGCTGGTGAGGAAAGGGGAATAAAGTTGCAGTATCAAAGTTGTAGTTCTGGTGACCTATAGCATCCCTGGTCAGTTGCTGTCGTTGTTTTCTGACCAGCAATGTTCAACTAGTATCTTTTCCATGTTGGCATTACAATCCTCACCTCACCCCTCAGAGGAACCCCATCTCTGTGGTTCAGTGAGGAAAGCATGCTGGGATGGGCTGACAGGAGGGGAATGAGGGTCAGGAAGGCTTAGGGCCAGGGACATTCTATTGTGTTTACCTGGTGTAATAAAGACAAAATGTTTCACATCTTGACTTTGTAAATAGAGCTGCTTCAAAACATTTGCTTTTAGATAGGCTTTGCCCAATGGCCTCATCTGCACTGCCATCATGGTTGCTTATACCAGTCAAAGTAGAAATCGCTGTATGAGTAGTTAAGCTTCAGGCAAAAGTTACACACATTGAAGGGACATTGATTTTATGATGCTACGTGATTTACCTCCCATACTTAGCCTTTTCTGAAGGGTTAGGAAAGAGAGGAGCAAAATAACTGAGTTCATGGAGGTAAATGGCAGAGACAAACAGAATCAGTCTGACTTCAGATATCAGCTCTAATTGTCAAGGAGAAAAGCGTGGTTTACATAATAATGAATAATATCCCCGGCGTGACAAGTTGTGATAAAAGCATGCTGAGATGGGTAGAAGATGTAGATCTTCAAAACACAAATTTAATCTGCCTTTAAGAGGCAGTATCTCCAATAGCACATTGGGTGGGGACACCCTGGAACCCAAGGGTCGCTGAAGCAGAATCATCCACTGCTTTGCAAGCTTCCCAGGGTCATCCTGAGCTTTCCTTCATGGTGACTCAGAAAATTTATATCCAGTCTGAGATGTTTGTTTTGATTGTTTTTAAAAATGTGACCTATGCTCATGATGATAAAAAGAATATGAAAATTAGTTAACTAAGATAAAAAAATCAGTGGACTGAGCAAAGGTACACATAGTACCGAAACATGGGAGAGGAAGATCTGTCCTGATGGCATGACAAATACTACTGATAATTTTTTTTAAACTAGAAGATTCAAGTATTTTTCTTTTAACAAGAAGTTGAAGTCATTCTGATATTGGTTATTTTGAATCCTTCTGGACACATTTTTCCCACTGTCAATTGCACAACATTGGAGTAAATGCTATGTACAAGATAATGAAAAATAAAATAAGTTCTTTTGACATCTTAGTGTTAAAAGACAGCTGCAGAATTACCTGGTTGAATGCCCTAACAAATTCAAGAAATGCTTCTATAACCTGGTTTTCCAATTCCGGGTAAATAATCTCAGTCTTCAAAAGGTTGTTCCCATTTTTAGCAATACTAATAGTAAAAGTATGCTTTTTCATACATATTTAAGCCAGCATTTCCTCAAATTCTCTAAGCAAATCTTAGTCTACTCTGTGTGAGAGAGTAGCGTCCCATCTCCACTGAACATACGGCGCTGCACATCTGCTTGCAAATGTACCAGGAGCCGAGTCATGTCCTAATTATTCCAGGTCATGTAGATCACACAACACGGGGAACGTAGTTGGTCCTCAATAAAAGGTTTTGAATGCACAAGGGTCTATCACAGTTTCCTTGTGTATTCTTCTTCCTGTTATTTCACCCAGTTTTTTCACCACTGCAGTGAGTTCTCTCAATAAATAAGATACCCGGAGTCCAGCACTGCCCTGCAGATATGAACTATCTCCAATTAAACAAAATTTTATTACTTTCACTGGGAGTTCTGTGGGGATGAAAAACTACTTTTGTTGAATCTTTGCCTTGATTTTCTGGGAAAGATGTTTCCTTCACCTCATTTGCCACTCTCCCCATTGCAGTGCTCCTGTTTGTCAGGCTTCTGGGCTAAACGTGGGATCAGATTTTAGTGGAATGACTTACCCAAACTTCTCTGCCTGTAACTTTCTCAGATCCTTAGAACTGAGGACATTTGATCTCACATGCAGTTCCTGCTCCGAGTTCTGAGATGGGTCATTGCTCAGAAATCCCAAGTAAGTGGCTTTAATATACAACTCAGGACACTGACCGGCATTTATTGCAGTTAACCCCAGTCAGAAGGACTAGATTTTCTGCCTTTTCTCCTGAGCTCATATACGAAGACTCATCTTCATCCTGATTTTACTTTCAAAAGTTTTTTTGCTTATGTCAGCTTAAGTGAGTGATTGATTGTAAAATGTGTTTCATGGCCTCTTTCTCACAGTATTTATTACCTGAGTAACCATGAAGCAATCCATCAATCTAGCTAGAGATCAATTCTTTGTCTTTAAAATGGGTCTAATGTTGATACATGGCTCTCAGGCTTAGTAGGAGAGTTAAACCTTTACATATTAAAAGCATGGCATTAGGAGAAGTTTCTTCTCTGGCTAGGGATTGATTGTGCCTGACCCTTATGTGCTCATGGTCTGGGGATTCTTATTCCCAGCTCCATGCATCCCAGGGGTTTGGTCACATTTTGCCAAACGTCTTTGATGTGCTAATGACTTGCCTGCCTGATTATCTACTTACTACCTCTGCTCGCATCTTTGAAATCCCAACTCTGTACTATCCTTTCCTTCTACTTGTTTTCTTTTATGTCGACTTCACAGAGCTCTGCCACTCTTTTGTCTCGGTGCTAGCCTTCAACAGCTCCATGGCATTAGGGTCTTTCTATAATCATAGTTGGATCTTCTCCAGGCCTGGCAAACACATCACTGTAGCGGGCCGTTTTAAATTTGTGGCTTTATAAATTATTAGTGTGATTGTAACATCACCTATTAATGTGTATGCCTCAGATTTGATACTTAGGCAGGCATGATTATCTTCTTCTTAAATCAATACTCTCAGATCTTGAAAGGCATTCTCTGGTCCCTGGACACACAGGCAAGGTGCTGTAAGAGCTATCCTTCACAACCAGCTTTTTGTTCTGCAGTAGCAATGATCTTCAAGGCTAGGAGACTCGGAATGCTGGGTGTCTCCCGTCTATAATGCTAGGTGATAAATCTTTCTGAAGAGAAGCCATTATTTCTACTGGAAAATTTCTGGGCTCTAGTGACACCAGTGGAAACAGATTCTTTATCCTTGTAGAATTCCTTTGGAAATGTGCCCTTTTAGGTTGGAAGCAAATCTTAAGTTTTATTTACTTATTTTTAACTGACAAGTGAAAATTACATGTTAATTGCTATAGGAAATTATTTTGACATACGGATGCTTTATGGGATGGTATTGCTTCAGATATTATTAATATTTTTATAGTGAGAACACTTGAAAGCTATTTTCTTAGCAATTTTCAAGAATACAATAAATAATTAGTTACAGCAATTATAGTATAGATTTGTTTAGTTACAGTAGTTGTAGTATAGCTCTCTTGAACTGATTTCTCCTATAGGACCCAAATCTTACAGAATTTGAACAACAAGTAAGGTATTGTTTCATCTGTGGTTTTATCCAGGAAACAGACCTCCGTGCTCATAGTTCTGGTGTGAAATTCTTTTTATTTTACTGATGCTGAGCTGGCACAGACATAAAGTCCTTCTGTGGGGAGGTCTTTATTTCCTACTCTTCTCCTTTCTGTATCTGGTAATCAATATTTAAATAAGTAGAAGGCAAGTCTGATCAGCGTTTCAAAGTGTCCTTGGGGAAGAGCAAGCGGATTTTCTTTGTTCCACAGCAAAAATAACCTTGAGCTACTCACAAACAACCTAGAGGTTGCCTGGAGTAGAGATTAGAATGTCTCCAACTCACTAATCAGGAACCAAGCCTATACACGTGTTACTGTGAGCGCGTACATATGCATACACAGACACACAGACACTCATACACACACACACACACACACACACACACACACACACACACACCCTCTTTGCCAGCACTGAGCCTCAATGATTAGGATTAATTCTTCCCTAAGACTGAAGCTTCTGACTGCAGAAGAAATTTAAGCCAAGCTACGTCTGTATACTCGGGTCTATGCAGGAGGAAGCTTTTCCCTCACTGCTTTCCTCAGGATACTCTGTGACATCACCACAGTGGATTTGTTTATCTTCATGTTAGAATGCTTTGACTTTAATTCCAAAAGGCATCCAGAGACTAGAAACTTTTCCTCTGGTCCACCCACTGTCTGCGCAGTCTCACAATTGGCAACATTCTTCTTGACGAGACATCACCCAGTCAGTTCTCATAGAAAGCACGCCTCCAGCTCTGGACTTCATTTGGTCTCCTCTTCGCTCACACTTTGGATTCGTAGTGTTTTGTTTGGTTGGGATTTTTCTGGTCGACTTCTTTTGCATGTGTACAGTGGCATGTACACCAAGGGCTGAAATTTGAAGTAGAATAGAATACATGTATCTTAGGAGAACTTTGGCACCGCTTCTGAGGCTGAAATACCTCCTTGTAGCCTAGTGTCTGCAATGAGGAACAGCATATAATCTTTAAGCTAGAAACCTGGCTCTAACTTCCTACACAAAAAGCAGGCATATCTCCGGGTATGGCATTAACCTTCATGTGCCACTTGTAACTTACGTGCAGAGAGTTAGATTCCAGTCCTAGCTCTGTGAACAACTCTCTGGCATGTACTGAACCTCTTAACTTCTCTATAATTTAATTTGTTAATTTCTAGAACATAAGAAGATGTAATAACATTTAGTTTTCAGGGTTGCTATTAGCATGCTAATGGCATTTGACACTAAGCTCCTCAAGGGATCCGGTGGTGCTGGGCGCTCATTGTCATGAAAAACACAAGCTGGAAGCACACAGAGAAATCCTGCCTGAATCACCATTTGCTTATGGGCTGCCCTTCAAGGTTATACCACACCACTTCCCTGTAGCTGTTCACTTCCTGGCCAGTGGTGTTTAGAGGTGAGATTTTGCTGAGTGCTGTTCTTATGAACAGAGAGTAAAATCTCCTTGGGGAAAAGGATGAAAGAAATAAACATGAATATATGCAAGGTTGTGGTTCCCAGTGTTTCCATACCAAAATATTCTTTCATTGTAATGAGAACAGAGGTTACCAAGAGCTCTGTTCAGGAAAACAGCTCATGCACAGGCATGCAGATGGTGCTGCAAGGCTGAGGTCACTGTGGCCTCCAGAGCCCAAAAACCTAGGAGAACCTTGGGGGGCTGTGGGGTGGTGGGAAAGACCTTAGACTTCTTTGGGTTTTATGATGTCTTAGTAGAATTCAGCCAAATCTGAATAAGAGGACAAATATTTCTTCACTCCACTATGTCCTACTTCTTAAAAGTTTTTGTGTACGGCAGCTGGCATGCAACATTCACACGTTGGTGGCAATCTGTCTGTGATGGTGGGTTGCTCACTTTCCTCAATGAGGGCATCTAGTCTGTCCTTTGTATATGAAAGCTATATGAGATTTGGAAATTTAAATGCCAGTGAATTATTTCTTGGCTAAAGAGCTGATATTTCTTTCTCTGACCCTAAACTCTGAATGGATAAAAGTAATTTTCCCTCATAGCATAATCTTTCCAGGGATATTTTTAAATTCTGCAGTGCTCTCAACGCTTATCAATTGAATGGATTTTTCATAAAAAGATATCTATTATCCGAGACGGTATTTTGATTAAATTGAAGCAAAAGGTAATTTTAGTACCACAGAAAACATTTCTCTCACCCCTGTCTCCTCTTCTCAACAACCTCAAACTAAAAGACCATGTGATTTACAGTTAAAATTGTTATTCATAATCTTTAATAAAATCACTAGTTAAACATTAATTGAAATTTCACCTTATATTGGAAATCTTTTTCCATATGTCTATGCTCTACACATTCTTGGCTAAGAAAGAATTCTAATTTGTACATGGGAAATCTATTTTTTTCAAACCCACCACTATTCAAATCTTAAGCATATTGGCTGCTGGCTAAATTAGCTCAAGGAAGTGAAGTTCAAATTCCTAAGCTACTTTTTGCTCAACTACCCAGAATCTTTCCCTTGATTACATCTTTCTCATCTGATAGCTTGAATTCAAGGAATAGAAATCACTTTGAACAAGCTGCAATGTACATAAATGAGGTACTCTTTCAAGATCCTATGATTTATTCTAAGTCAAGTGCAATTTGATTTATCACTTTCTTTTTATGTCTTTTCTATGACCCTGATTTCCTGCATTAGCCTAGGAAATAAGAAGTACAAAAGTAAAGTTCTGGGAAGTATTGCTACATAGATGCTAGGAAAGGTTTTTAACCCAGCCAACTTTCTCCTGGATTCAATAGCACCTCCAGCCATCTTTCTTCTGGATTCAGTAGCATCTCCAACCATTTTTCTCATGGATTCGATAGCATCTCCAACCATTTTTCTCATGGATTCGATAGCATCTCCAATCATCTTTCTTCTGGGTTCAATAGCATTATCCTCTCACTGATAACTATTCCACAGGAGAAGTCTCCATTCTCAGAGCGCTGCCTTGAGAGACTGGTAGACCTGGTTAGACTGAGCATCTTAAAGGTTGCAATAGTAGTCACAGTCCTCATAATACTTCAGATATAGTTAAATACTGATTGATTGAATTAAAGAATATATAAGAGTGATATCTATGATCCTTCCCAGACCATGATGGGCATTGGTATATTTGACTAAATAATACAGAGACCCTTACAGATATGATTTAAAGGCTCTATTGTGAGGTTGAAGGGAAAAGTGCCTTCAACTCCCACTGATCATCAAATGAATATTTCAGTCTGAGAAATTCTGGGACATACCATGGCCCTTTATAGGGAAGTGATTACTGATTTGGGTTGCTACTGTTTGCACAAACATTCATAGATAATGAAATTCAAACCTCCCACATCAGGGACGGCTGATGTATTCTTTTGCTGCACCAGAAGGTTGGACATAGAAGTCTCAGTGGAGGACAAAGCATAGAAAATTAGATGCATGGAAATCCAAGAGTCTATCAAATATACTAATCCTTATCAACTACTTACATCTTCTAGTATCTGTAGCAAGTGGTGATGCTTTCCTGCCAAGGGACCTCGAAAAGGCACACAGATACAAAGCTAATCTTGTGTGTTAGGCAGCCACAGCTTAACAGGCTGTTTTATGAGACAATCCATCTGGGTCTTCCTAGGAGGATCTCTTTGTCTTTTATTTTGAGGCCTTCCCAATTATCTGCATTCACCCAGGAAGTGGGAATTTAGCCAACAACCAACAACACTTGCTTTATTTTCCTCCCTAATGAAGATGCCCTGAGTTATCATTTTGACAGCTTAAAACAGAAACGCAATCACTTAAAGGTCAAAGAAGTTGGAGACACTATCCAGGGAGTTCCTGGTCTACGAGCGAATCACATCTGGGAGTTCAGTGATTCCCGGCAGATGGAGGAGACTAATAAATAGACTCCCTAGAAACTGCCAAAGAGGCCAGTCTGCAAGCAGGCCTCACAAATAGGAAAATAGCAACAGGGATAGCATTTGGATTTTGGAATGCCATAAATACCAAACTTTAAGAAAGTTAAAAGTCATATGCACATATGCTTTCCATAAATTACATTTGTTTCTGGAATGAACAGTTAGAATCAAATAAAGCAGCTCTCAAACGACACTGAATTGGAACTATTAAAGGTTAGTCATAGGTAACCTGGCATTTAGAACCATTGAAAAAAATGTGGTTGTCCCTGCTGTTAAGAAAAAAAAAGTAGGTGATGAGCACCGCATGACTTATTCTCAGTGATACTCGTAGTATCCTGGGCAGCTTTGTTTTGTATCCTTGAAGGTTATGAAGGTCAAGGCAATCATATGTTCAAGTGAATTCTTGAAGAAGTAGCCATCTTGCAATTCATGCTAGAGAAAGGTTGGCAGTTAACTCTTTCCCCATATGTATCTATATTCAAATGGCAGCACTGATCTGGGTTGGGTGATTCCATGCTCTGTCATTATTTGATACAGTTGTGAATGTGATCGTAGGAACACTCCATATTATGACTCAGTACTTTCCAGATGCTACTTCCTAGGAGAAGAGGTTTGACATCATCGTTTTATTTTTCTCCCATAAAGAATCCAGTGATCTGGACTTCCAGATGAGCAAATATTAAGCTCCAAAAGGGTGGATTAACTTGTGCAAAAATGCACAGTCTCACTAGCGATTAAGCAAGTACATGAACTCAAATTCATGTCTACCAGAATAGAGTCTCAATTCTTAAGATTTTTAAATCAATAGATCTCAATCTTGAGTATGCTGAAAAATCCACTGGTGCAATCACAGTAGAATGACTGAAGGGGATCTCAAGGTTCCATATGTGTTAGATTGCCCCTGGCATTTGAAAGCAAGTTATTAGAAGACTATGCTTCAGAAAACACTGCCATACTGTACTGCTTGTGGGGCATTTAAGTAAGATAGTAGAGTTGGTTAATATGTATTTATTAAGAGTTGTAGCCAGGCATGGTGGCACGCATCTGAAATCTCAGCATGTTGGGGGACTAAGGCAAGAGGATTTCAAAGTCAAGTCCAGCCTAGCAACATATTTATTTAATGAGACCTAGTCTCAAAATAAATTATAGAGTGGACTGAGGATGTAACACAGTGTGATGGCCTAGGTTCAGTGCTCTGTACCATACACACACACACACATACACAAGTACACATAAAGAATTGGTTAGGGTCAGCTATTTAAGTGAATGTACATCCTAACTCCATAATTGCCCTCCTCTGAATTCATACATTTAAATGACCATTTCTTTGGATTTAAAAATGTCAATACAGACTTTAAAGATATACAGATGCATAACAGCATACTTTTTACATTCTCTTTCCAAAGCTATTAAAATATTGAGATGAAAGGAAGATCCCTAAAGCAGACCTTGCTACACCAATCCCCCAAGTGGAGGGCACTGGCAGTGTAGTATGGTCTGGAAGGGGGAAGGGGCACTGAGACAGGGCCCTTGGTTCTAATGAGGAGTTACACAGCCCTGATTTGTTACCAGCTGCTTTCACGATTTCTGAGATTGGTCTCCAGTGGCCAAGTCTGATTCGACTCCTTTCCCCCCCCAACAACCCCGTGTTTTCAGTGAGATCTGGTTTTACTTAGACGAATTAAATGTCACTGTATTTGTTTCTGCGAATTGTTCCAACAAAAATTACAGCATCAATGTCTGACTTTAATGTCTGTAAGACTGTCTGCCTCTTTGTGCTATTTATAGCTGCCTTTTAAAAGGTCTAATAAATGCTTTTAGATTGCTGTCCTTTTGTTTTCCCTTTACAGAGCCTCAGACTTGGTATGTTTCAAAGTAGCACAGTGAAAATACCTGTTTTTTTTTTTTTTTTTTTTTTTGCAAAACACATGTAAAATTTTAGAATTAGAAATATGTAAGTAGAGGAAAAAGATGAATCCTACCAAACCAAGAAGGTCATAGCTAATATTTTATGATATATCACTGTGTCATTTCCTTTGTTTAAATATGTTTAAATTTTAACAATTTTACTATGCCCAAGCTGTTACATAGCTCTGCTTTCATTCGCATTAAATAATTGGTTCAAAATTTTATTCTGCAATTTTTCCACTCCATCACTTTTGATGGTCACAGAGTAATTATATGATTATAGCATTAACTATAAACCAATCCCACATGTACTAGATGGTTAGCTTATAGCCAAATTTGGCCACTATAAATAGACCTCCACTATAGTCAAGCCTTGGAGCCCATTCATGGTAGTTCACTCTTCTTTCATTCTTCAGAATGAATTTGTACATGTGGAAGTACTGAATTGAAGTGTATACCAGATTTATAGACCATTATCGCACGTAGCTAACTGAGCTTTAGAAATAGTTCCAACTAATTAGATAGATGGATGTATTTGAAAAGCAAATTCTTTTTTTTTTTTTTTTTTGCGGTACTGGGGATCGAACTCAGGACCCTGCGCTTGCTAGGCAGGCGCTTATTCCACTGAGCTATATCCCCGGCCCCCTTAGATGGATGTATTTGAAGATGTCTTTAAAAAGACAATTTAATAATATGCATTAGGACTAAAGGAGCCACTTTGGTAATAATGCAATTCCAAATTTTAAAACTGTAATTGAACACTTTCTAATAGTAGGACCCCAAGTTTTAAACTCCAGGTTACCTAGACAGCTGTGCAGCATTTGCCTGAAATTATTATACTGAGCTCTATAGTTACCCCTAAAAAAGCTTGTAGACAAAAACCAACAATATGAGTATTTTAAAAAATCTGTCTAAACCTGGCAACTATAGGACAGGAGAGGTAGAATAAATAGAAGGAATTAATGTTTGGTCTTTGAAGAACTGTCAGACTTGATGAAATACTGACTTTTTTACTAGGACTGAAATTTCCCTGAGAATTATCTTTGATCTTTGTAGGCTTCAATTATTTATTCATTCTTTTATTCAAAATAAAATTAGTAATGACCTAAATGCCACATAGTGCATTAGCTGCTACACATCTAGTGGCAGATTAAAATTATGACCCTTTTCCCACAGAGTTTATAATCTATCCCACTGGGTAACCAAGGAAGCCTTCACACAATCATCAATCTTCTGTGATAGGGCAAGGTTTGGTCAACTTTCCTGCAAAGAACCAAAGAAAGTAAGATAACATTGAAGGTGATACATGTCTTAGGCTTTGTGGACCATGTGGTCTCTGTTAAAACCATTCAACTCTGCAGATCTGAGTGATAGAGGAGAGAAAGACCTTCCATTTACCCACTAAAGGTTCAATTAGTAAGTCTATAAAATAAACAGATGATAGATAATATCAAGAAAAAATGTAGATAGGCATACATGCATAATATGCATTATGTGCACCAAGTCCCATTGAAAAGAATGAATACTAAAACCAGTGAGATTTAATTGTCTATACACCCTATTCATGGGAGTGTGGGAAGCATCTTAAGGAAAATTAAATGATTAAGGGAATAATGAATGGGCCCATTGAAGTATAGGGGGCCATTGTGACAAAGTTTGTTGGGTGTGGTCTGGACCTATAATTTCCTTTCCTGTGATACAAGTTAATCTCTTGTGCTTGAGAAAATCTGAGGGGAAAGAATCAATGGTAATTGAGTTAGTAGTTTTTGGAACATCTGTCCATAGTCAGATAAAGAGAACCCAAAGAAGCCATTGTCATTTGCTGTCCCCCAAGTTCTTTCACTTCAAAGTAGTCACCATACCAAAGTGGCACATTTGGCGATAGCAAATCCTGAACTCCTCCAGTAAAACTTGTAAACCATGTACAATATAAAAACAGCGGCCTGACTGTGTTCTGAGACAACTTTATTTACAGAACCAATTAGTGACTCAGCTTGGGCTGTCAAGCTGTAGTTTTCTGAGCTCTGTATTAGTGAAAGGAAGGTTCGGTGCTGAGCTCTCTCCGTCACAGAACAGCAAGAAGAGTAGTGGAAGACACTTTTAACAGAAGGGCAGAGAGGTCAGAGTGTGGGCTAGCAATTAGGCAATTTTAATGGGAAGACACTGGAGGGTTTGGGGTTTGTTCATTTTGCGGTGCTTAAATCTAACCCATGACCTTATGAGTGCTAGGCAAGCACTCCACAGTTGAACTGTACTCTTGGCCTTGACACTGGAGAGTTTGAATGCTTTTATTAAAAAAAAAAAAAAAAAAAATAGAATAAACTGAAACAAGGGCAGAAATGGGAGACCTGATAGGAAGCTTTTGAAGTGGTCCGCTAAAGATGTGGTCTACTGAAAATGCGACAGTTTTGACAGCCGAAGTAGCAGTTAAATAAGTACTTTGGAGATGACCTAATATAGTAGGGCCAGCTGATAGTATAATGATAGGATGTAACGGTCTGTGTTAGACATCTCCTAAAGCCTCATGCACTCAAAGGCTGTACTGACAGGAGGTGGGCTCTGCTGGAAAGAGGTGGGTCACTAGGAGTAGGATCTGGAAGTCTGCGTCTCCCTCCTGGACTCTTCTCTCTCTGCTTTCTGGCTGCCATGATATGAGCAGGGTTCTTCCTCTGCACCTCTCTCCACCATGCTGTTTTCCATGGGGAGTCTGCCACACATAGGCTAAAACTTCTGAAACTGAGCCAAAATGAAGCTCTCTTCCTTGAAGTTGGGGGTGCCAGGTTTTGTTTGTGAGGGACGAGAAAATGACTTAAGATACAGAAGGAAAAATTGATTAGTGCATATTCTCACAGAGAAGACATTTTAAAAGTGTACATGAAACTGAATTTGGACTGGCTTTTGATGTGCAAGCGGACACATTGTCATTGGTTAACACAATGACAGTTGAAAAGACATCACAGGGCTTATAGCACTGAAGAAATTATGGACAAAGAGAACCTCATTCTGAAGTAGAAGGAAAGACAAAGCAAAATGAAACTATGTTCTTAAGGACTGTCTGCTAAGAAGTTATTACCTGTGTCTTTCTCCTTGAATAAACAGGCATATGCACCACCTAACACAGGCCTCCTGACTCCTTACAGTTTCCTGACATGATAGCATTTGACATCCTTGTGTCACTTCCTTAAGATTCAGCAAGTTTTGATAGAAGAATTCTGATTGGTCATCCCTAGGATATATATATTCTTGATCCTGTTACTGGAAAAAGAAATTCAACAGTAAGAGGTGGCAACTGCTACATCTAATGGGATCTGTCATTAGTTACTTTTCTCTCGTTGCTGAGACAAAATACCTCACACTCAAAACTCAGGAAGGAAAGTTTTATTTAGCTCACAGTTTGTGGGAGTTTCAGTCTGTAATCAGCTGGCTCCAAGGTGGGGGTGGTATGGCCTGGGGCAACACTTCAAGGCAGCAGAAGACAGCAACTGCAACAAGAACAAAAGAGGAGGGAAGAGCAAGCCTCTTCCTCCCTTGCTTTATAAGCAGGCTACCACCACATAGGGCAGGCATATGTAGCCCTCACATCACCTCCATGCCTTCCTCTCACACAGGCTCAGGGTGTTTACAAAGTGAGGACCCAGGCTCCCTGCTGAGTGCCTTAGGTAACCTCCTAAACTTCTCAAGTTGACACAAGGTATCAACCATTCCAGCACCACCCTGTTCTAACCACTATTCTCCTGCCTCATTGTTGAGACTGCTTCCCAGTTTACCTCCTGCTATCTTCTCTTCAATTTCTGCAACCAACTCTCTCTTGGACAGCCTGAGGACCTACACAAAAGTCATTAAGCAATGGCCCCAGTGAAGGTGCTTCCATAGCTTGCTCTGTTCTTGGGAGTTTAAAGACCCAAAAATTTATTGTGATCCCTTAGATCTTCATGGGCTGGATCTCTACATAGACTCAACCCTCCCCTCCCCTAACCCTGCATACATTCATTTCTTTATGAATGCCTTTTTAAATCATTGAGTCACAGAGCCTTGGCAAAGGTCTATCCCTTTTCCTAGGAAATTTTTTTTCTTTCTCTTTTATTTAACAGGCAACTCCATTTTATTTTGCATATCCCAGTCGTTGTCTCTCTCTCCCTCAGACTAGGTAAGGACCAATCATGATAAACTATCAGAGGACAGATAGTTCTTCTGGTTAAATATTAAAGGAGACTTACAAAAAGGGGAGCTTCCAAGGTGCCGCCTGCTGTCTTCTTTCATACCATATCATTTATTCCTTGCATAAATTTCTTCAGGGATAAACCAACCATTGTTCCCATGAGCTAAAGAAATGTATTGAGGCTTAAAAATATTTGTAAGATGAGGATATTCTACAATAAAATGTGGTAGAACAATTACTAAAATTCAAGTCTTTTTTTCTCCACACTCATGCCTTTTATCATCTCTCCTATTAGATTTATTGTGGCGCTCAGCCTGCACCTCTTGGTAGCAGGGGTTAATAATCAGGTTTAGAATGATCACTCTGCATCAAAGTGGCAAGACCTGGTCTAGAAGTCAGGCTGTTATGTAACCAGGTGAAACCAGGTGACAGATTCATGAAAGCTGGAATTCAATGGTAAAACTCAGATAAATTCCTGTAATGCTATGTTCTTATGAGAACAGGTCTTAAAATTAGCTTAGAACAAGAGACACAGCAGCCAAATCACACCTCTAAATTATGAGAGCCTTAACAACCAGATAGACTGTGCCTTAAACAAACAAAATTGGATAGAGAACCAGGTCTGAGCTGGAGCAGTTTTGCCTAGGGCGATGCATGGAGATCTTGCTCTCAATTTGAATGTTGGCTCCTGGGCCAAACCTTCTAGGATTGCTTTGTGAAAAGGCAACCTTCCTCCTTGCAGCCCTCCCTTCTCCACAGTGACACTTTGTTGTTTTCTCCATGGTCAACATAACTATCACAGCTTATCTTTTGTTTTCATGTTTATTGATGTGCAAATCTAGCACGTACACTCCACAACCAAAGGTGAAATTCTGTAGGCCAGGACCTGGAAATGAGTGGGCATGTAGTGAAAACTCTGTTGTAAAAAGTGCATCCAAAGGAATGGTCTCACACACGAGATTTTAATCCCAGCTACTCAGGAGGAGGGAAATAAAAAATGAAAAGAATTGGGCTACAACTCAGCAGTAGAGTGTTTGTCTAGCATATGGAAGACCCTGGGTTCAATCTCC
This sequence comes from Dinomys branickii, assembly GCA_004027595.1. NCBI lineage: Eukaryota > Metazoa > Chordata > Mammalia > Rodentia > Dinomyidae > Dinomys > Dinomys branickii. Next base: position 135,376 of record PVLD010000435.1, on the reverse strand, counting down.
AGTACCAACACACAAAAAAGTGAAAATAATTAGTAATAAATTCTCCAATAGGGGATTTAGAGCTCATTGGAGAAATTCTTTCTTTATGTTCAAAGAAACATTATTTTTTTAAAAAAATGTTATTAGTATGCTTGTGATGATAGTAATTACATTCATCTTGGAGGATAGTAATTAAATTCATAGTAATTAGTAATTACATTCATCTTGGTATATATACCTGTGAGATCCTGATCATTTCTTCTCCCTCCTTTTTTCTTCTTTCCCTAGATCTTCTTTGCATCTCCAAAGAGTCTGCCTCCTTGCCTTGCCATCTGTTTATTAGTTTGCTGTTTAAATCATTTATGTTTTGAGTTTCTCATACTAGAGAAAACCATGTGACAATTTACTTTCTGAGTCAGATATATTTTACTTAATAATGGATGAATTTTTAATTAATATTATGTAAGAGGACATATTACATTATCCTAACATACCTAACTTCACCAACCCAGGTCCATCTCAAAGGATAACGAGGCAACTTGGGCCAGCATCCATTCAAGACAGGGAAGGGCAGGGTAGTATTCGAGATAAGAACAAGACAAACCATCAGAAGTATCTTATTTAAGTATACACATAAAATTCAAGACAGAGATTAAACATGATAATACCTTGTGCATTTCTTGAACTTGTTTACTTTGCCAAGGTTTCAGTCTTATTTCCATTAGATTGGTTCTTCAAAATAAAGGCAATGTGAATCTTAAACTAAGTTGTGTGTGTGTGTGTGTGTGTGTGTGTGTGTAGAATGAGAAATGTGCCATATCGCACAGTTTTTAGAACAAAAAAAAGAAAATCATCCAGTCTTTGGAGCTTTGGAGAACTGGGAGAGCACACAAAAGTGGTCCTGATGGCTTCCTGGTAGAATACATTTGACATTATCCCTGAATTTAAATAGAAACATCTATTGAAAGCCATATTTGATGTGCCCTAATGTCACGCCAATGGAAAGTTTTTGAGATAGTTAAACTCAGTCTCCACAAGGTTCAGATTTATGTAATAATTATTGAACAATTATGTGCTTGTGGCATTCAAACCTCACAACAATGCAGTGATAGTAAGTGTCTTGCCCCTATGTCATGCATCAGTACTTTGGGGCTCAGAGAAATGTAACTTATACAAAATGTTCAGGTAATTGAGAACAGGTCTGAAACTGAAGTCTACAATTCAGGGTTTGTCTTTGATACAAAAGAGAAAGAAAGAAAGAAAGAAAGAAAGAAAGAAAGAAGGAAGGAAGGAAGGAAGGAAGGAAGGAAGGAAGGAAGGAAAGAAAGAAAGAAAGAAAGAAAGAAAGAAAGAAAGAAAGAAAGAAAAGAAAGAAAACTAAAGGGAACATTTCTTTATGGCTATTTCTTATTAACCCAGTTTTACTTTTAAACTCCATTACTTGAAATTATAATTTGTATTATTTTGCTGCAGTTTGTTTCTATCTTTGTTTGGCACTTAACAACCATACCTATTTATGTGACATAGTGTGATATTTCAATACCTTATATGATGCATAATGATAAAATTGACTTTGGTATACTTTTGACATCAAAACCCCCAGGGAAGTGAAATCCCAGTGTCCCAAATTTTATTTGTTAATAAACATAGCAGCATTTTATGTGAGGTCAGACTTACAATTAGGGCATCCTTGTCATTAAAGAAAAAACTGGGCAAGAAACAAGAGCCTAGGTTAATGCAATTAGCAGTCTTGTAATGTTGGTTTTCAACTCCCAGATCCGGCTCTCAAGCTATGTATTTGTTTAAAACCTATATAACACCTTTTTCATAGTATACTGTTTCAACATTCTGTTGATTCAGGAGAAGAAATTGTAAAGTTATATCAGGAAAGAGGTAAGATCCATTCTTACTGAGACACTGAATTAGGGTCAAAATGTATGGCTGTGAGGGAGAGCAGAACAGAAAGAGAGCAAAGCTATGGGTCATCCCAAGTCCTTCCCGGGAGAGGCGAGCAGCTGAGAGGGAAAGGTGAGAATGCGGTAGATCTGCTAACAAGGGAGAAACTGTTTGAACCTGGGGAGTTGGGAGGGGCATTGGAACAGTAGGATGATATCTGACAGGTTCTGGGTGAGACAAAAGTTTGGCAGTGAACAGAGAACTCTGAGGGTATCTGTGTAGTTTATGAGGATTCCAGGCAAGATGAGGCTTCCACATAATTCCAGCGCAAGATGTTGTAGAACGGGTTTTGCAAAAAGTAGAAAAATATGCTCACATTTTAGGTTTGGCCTAATTCAACACCGCTTTCTCTTTTCCCTTCATGAAAGAGAGCCCACCCCCATGCCACCACTTCTTCCCCAAAGCCCCACCCAAGTCTATCTTCAAAGACAATGATTTGTGTTAAGAACTGGGTCATCTCGTCTACTCTCTGCCCATCAGTTCTCACATTGCCACCAAACCTTATCTTATCTAATCGTTGCCAAGAAAGTAACTTGATTACTGGTGACTCATGTGTTAACTATCTCAGCTTCTTAATGTGTAAAGACAGTACTTGTTAACCTCAAAGGCCATCACATTAGTATCATCATAAACAGTTTGGGCCATTTTTGTGATACATCTCAGATTACACAAGGTAGGCAATTAATTGTAACATATTCATGTTAAGTGGATGCTTGAAACAAGATAGAAATTTATTGTCGATGGGATATAAGTTTGTAAAGTCTAAGCAATTGTGCTGTAAACTCAGCGTTCCAAGGAAAAGCTGCTTACTTCTGAAGAACCGTCTGTGAGATCAGTTTTACCTGGTAAAAAGCTAACTTTGAAACCATGAGGAGGCAGTTTCTGGGGAAATGAAACAGTAAGGAACAACAAATCATTGTCTTTGAGATTTGGAATCCACATACTGGAAAATAACAACTTGAGGAAGAAAACAAAAGCGGAGAGTAGATCTTTTGGAACCACAAAGGATCTCACAGGAAAATTAAATCCTACAGAGAAATTAAAGAGACAAAATACAACGATGAAAAACGAAGGGACCATCTGCACCTTTGCCCCAACTCCTGGATTGTGCCTTGTGATAAAGGGAGACCTAATCCACAGAGCCAAAGTGGAAGCATGGGATTCCAGAGGGCTTCAGGGAGAATCACATCTTGGAAGGGGTCAGCAGGTGTGTAAACTGCAACAGCTGGAGAGTGACTCTAGTCCGAGCACCCGCCCTGTCCCCTGGAGAAAGGGTCCTTGGTTGGATGTCATTCTGGGGAAGGGTTGATTCTTTGAACCCAGGACTCAGGGCAACTGGAGGACCTGTATGTCTCACATGCACTAAACAAAAATCAACTTAATTTGGTAGAAGACGAAAAAAGTAAAATCCTTGAAGACATTGGTGTAGCCAAAGACTTTCTGAACAGAATCTCAGCTGCATAAGAAATGATACCAAAAATCAACAAATGGGATCACATCCAATTAAAACATTTCTTTGAAACAAAAGAAACCCTCAATAGTGTGAAGAGATGACATATAGAATGAGAGAATTTTTACCAGCTACTCCTCAGACAACACCTAATATCTAGAATATGTAAAGAACTCAAAAAAAGGAGACTCTTCAAATTTAAAGATCTAATCTAAGAATGGGCACCTGAAATGAATAGGCACTTCTCAGTGAAGTAAAATAGCCAGTACATAAATGAAAAAAGAACGTTTAACATCATTGGCCATTTGAGAAATGCAAATTAATACCATAGAAAGAGTGGCTATCTCCAAGAAATCAACCAATAACAGTTGTGGGAAAGGCTGTGGGGAAAAAGGAAAACTTCATTGTTGGTGGGAGTGTAAACTCATACTGCAACTATGCCACTAAGTATGGAGATTCCTTAAACACAAAAAATAAAATTGCATCTGACCCCGTTATTCTCCTACTAGGTGTCTTACAAAAAGAGTTAAAGACATTAAAGCACAGTGATGTATGCATACCTATGTTTATAGCAACACAATTCACAATAGCTAAATCTTGGTAGCACCCATATGCCCATCAATAGATGAATGCATGAGGAAAATGTGTTTATATACAATGAAATACTACTCTGCCATAAAGAAGGAGAAACTTGGAGTCATTTGTAGGACAATGAACACACCTGGAGACTCAAATGTAAATGATTCATGGTTTGTTTTATATGAGAAGCCACACATAGGAATACAGTGTAAAATGAGCACCAGAAAGTAATCGAAAAAGAGAGAAGAAAAAGTTATTGTAACTCAGTAAGGACAGTGGATCTAAAAATATACCTTGTCTTATGTATTTTATGTTTCTTGGCCTTTCAATCTGGCTGTTCATCTGTATGGATGATAATTAACTTTGCAAGGATTTTTAAAATAGATAAATGAATCAGATGCTGAAGAAAATTTTTTAAATGGAGTGGATGCGTGGGGGGAAAAGAATTGAGCAGTGCTATGCACATGTGTCAATTCCAGACAAGAAATATAATTATTATGTACTACAAACACTTACTAATAAAGTTAAAAACTTAGAGAAAAGATGAGGAAAATGGCAGAGAAAATGCTTAAAAATTTGTAAGACTGACTGAGGTAGTTTTATGGATCAAGAAACAGGGATGAATCTGTGAGTTGCTCGTTTGTTTTGTGCAAGATGTTTGTTGCTGTGCTTATTTGAAATGCGCTGAATTAGCAAGGATTTTTAAAAACGTATACAAAGACCTAGAGAGCTGAGGCCTAAGAGCATATTCTACTGGGCACAGCAGATTAAGAGACAACTTTGTAATGGAAACAGAAGGTTAGGAAAAAGCGGGCTCGAGGACTGAGTTAGCTCATCCCACCAACCTTCTCCCTTTCAACACTACATATGGGATAAAGTAAGTCAGGGTGGCTCCGAGGGCTTATATAAGTGTCTGTACTTTAAACAAACCTCGAGGACATTCTGAGCATTTGCCTTTGTGACCAGGCCTTGTCCTTTACTGTAGCCCCATCTATAAAAGAACCCTTGGAAAGAATCACAGTGTTTGTGTTTTTGCCTAACTTTGCCATGAATTACCTGGTAAAATAGACTCTCTCTGATTCAGCACTTACCTTTGGACTTCATGTTCCATATTCTGCAATTATGCGTGATCTCTCCATCCTCGGTTTAAAGACAATACTTTTGAATCCAGTGGAAACAGCCACTGTCAGTTTCTAGAGAGCAATGTGCAAACAGGAAACACAAAAGTAGGAAGACTGCAAAAATCTGTGTATTGGATTTGATGGTGACAAGGTGATTAAGACATTAAGACAGTTTTAAAGCTGATTTTCTTTTGTGCCAGGAGCCAAACTCAGGACCTTGCACTTACCAGGCGGGCGCTGTGCCACTGAGCTACATCCCTAGCCCCTTAGGGCTGACTTTTTGTCCTGAGAAATAGAAATGTGAAATATTGCGAGTCTGTCAATTAAAAAGGACTGCCATAGGCTTCTTTGTAAAGCAGAATATGATTAGTTTAGTTATGACCTATCATTCAACTCAAAGACATTAATCTCTAAAAATGTGTTATTTACATGATTGGAGATTCAGAGAACAGATACATAAATTGTGTGTGCCAACATAGTGAGAATGTTTATTTCTGGGTAAATAGAAAGGCACTGTCATATTAATGAATCATATCAGAAGCTGTGATCAGAAGCAGTGTGTTTGAGCAGAATTCTCATAGTTGTTCACTTTTAATCTTTGAAACTGTTACTTTCTTCAGCAATACTATTTTCTACAAACTCAAATTTGCTTGGCTGTGACTTAATTGAAAATTCATCCATTGATTGGCCCCTTTGGGAAAAGCCTTTTAAAGTATCTTGTTTATAAGAGTTGGTGGCACCACTGGTATTCACAGTGCTGCCAACTGAATGCCATTTTCAAATAAAAACTTTTTTTCTTTTGGCAGCAGAAAAAAACAGAATCACACAGTGGCTTCTGATTTATGAACTGTATTTTCTAACTCAGCCTGGCATGATCTGCCTAGTTCCTTAAAAGAAATGGAGTTGGAAGCTTTTAACAAGAAAATTATCCTATCGCTGAATCTGCTCTTTAATTAGAAATCATATGGTCCATTAATTATAATTCATCCCATTCTCACACCTCCTGTGATCATGAACACAATTTATGGAAACATTTTACATTGCGATTTCCAATAAGCATTTGACAGGCTCAGGTCATGTCCGGAAACTGTACAACTGATCCACCGAAAGCACAGTTAAAGCACTTGTCAGGGAAAGAAGGAACCGTTCAGAACAGATGAGGTCCCAGGGTGGGTGCAGTTGCCAGTATGCAGACAGATGGGCTGAGAGAAGTCCACCCATGCCGTGCAGGATTTCTGGCTGTAAGCAGAGTCTGTCCTTATAAATGGCCCATTAAACAAAGAGTTTATTGTAAAGTGGGCCTGATCCTTGGAGACTGACAAAAATGGCTCTTTTTTACTGGCAGGGCCTTTATTCCTTCTGCTGTCATCCAGCAGGGAAGATACTGGGTTAACCATGGTCATCTTCCTTAGTTGGTTCAAGGGACCTTAAGGACAGGAGCAGTTTTTCACTCATGTTGCATTTTCTCTGTAGCAGAGTGGCCAGAATCTTCTCAGACAATGTCTCTCCCTGCATTCCCTGTCTCTCTTCTTACACAGGTTGCGTATCTAAAATGCATATTCTAAAAATTAGTGAACCCTTAAATGTGCTACTGTTACTGCTCTGTTTTTACATGGAAGTAAGAAAAGGCAATAGTTGATCTTTCGTTTTTGAAGTGTACTTCTTGAGTTAAACTGGAGTACGCATTTGGTCTATTCCTGCTAAGAATAATATGCATATTCTGGATTGATCTTTCAAAGACTGGGTTTCAAGGGAGAAAAATCGCTTGGCATAGCAGAGACTGTGAACACACCAGAAAATGCTGAAGAACTGGAGAAAAAGGTTCAATTATATTGTGATATGCTCCCTTTAAGAGTGAAACAAGATTAGCAACTTTGGCAAATTTTCAGCTTCTATTCAGAAAGAAAGAGAAGAGCTGCCAGTGTCCAAAAAAAAAAAAAAAAAAAAGAGATGGTTGTTATTAGACACAGGCAGAGGCAACTGTACACCTGACTGAAAGCTTACCTGTAAGTGGTTTTAACTCCTCTGGGGTTAAGGAACCCTTTTTATTTCTAATCACAATTAAAGGCGGAGCTAGGGGGAAAGTGGTTTAATCAGGGGTAGATGCCCCTGGCCAGTTTTATTCTGTCTTGGGAAATATGCAAGGAAGAAATCCGGGTGGAAGAGAGAAGTCACAGGTGCTACAGGTAAGGGGTTATTTATTTTAGAAACTGGCATGTAAATTCCACTACCAACAAAGGTACAGACTCTTTATTGCTACTTTTTTAGAGAAAAAAATCATTCGATGTTGATCATTTGAAAGGTTGTAGGGCTGATAGAGAAATATCCGAAGTATATTTTGTGTTTGTGTACTGCAGATTGCTTTGTTTTCTAGATGCTCTCATGCAAAAAGTGTCTACAAAAGTAAAGCAAATATTTTCTATGTCGGGTCAAAAAAAAAGCAGGGAGACAGCATTTGCGATAATCATAGTTTTTAGTCAAGCCTTGTGCATATCAAAAATGTTATTTTCTCTAATTGCATATTTTGTCCCTGTAATGATGGAGTTGAATTCTAAGCAAACGAGGAATCAATACCGAATGTCTCCATGGTGCAAATGGAGTCTTAGTTATTGTACATGGCATAAAATTGCTCTGAATTTATCAAGCCACTACGCGGACAGAAATCAAAAGCTAAAACGTGTTACAGTTTCTTTGTCTTTATTTTTAGGTTTTGACTGAAAACTCAAATTACTAACACCACCTCTGGCACTGTTACTCCTACGGAACTCACCTGAATGCCTTAAGAGCACAAGCAAGAATGAGCTATTACGGCTGCAGTTACCGGATTGTGAATGTGGACCGCAAATATCCAGGCTACCCCCCAGAACACACAATAGCCGAGAAGAGAAGAGCACGAAGGCGTCTGCTCCACAAAGACGGCAGCTGTAATGTATACTTTAAGCACATTTTTGGGGAATGGGGCAGCTATGTGGTTGACATTTTCACCACTCTGGTGGACACCAAATGGCGCCATATGTTCGTGATATTTTCTTTATCTTACATTCTGTCCTGGTTGATTTTTGGCTCCATCTTTTGGCTCATAGCCTTTCATCATGGAGATCTGTTAAGTGATCCAGACATCACGCCCTGTGTGGACAACGTGCACTCCTTCACGGGGGCGTTTCTGTTCTCCCTTGAGACCCAGACCACCATCGGGTATGGCTACCGTTGTGTCACGGAAGAGTGCTCTGTGGCGGTGCTCATGGTGATACTCCAGTCCGTCCTCAGCTGCGTCATCAATACCTTCATCATTGGAGCAGCCTTGGCTAAAATGGCAACTGCGCGGAAGAGAGCCCAGACCATTCGTTTCAGCTATTTTGCACTCATAGGCATGAGAGATGGGAAGCTTTGCCTTATGTGGCGCATTGGTGACTTCAGGCCAAACCACGTGGTAGAAGGAACAGTTAGAGCTCAGCTGCTTCGCTACACAGAAGACAGCGACGGGCGAATGACAATGGCCTTTAAAGACCTCAAGTTAGTCAATGATCAGATCATTCTGGTGACACCAGTAACTATCGTTCATGAGATTGACCATGAGAGTCCTCTGTACGCCCTTGACCGCAAAGCAGTGGCCAAAGATAATTTTGAGATCTTGGTAACATTCATCTATACTGGTGATTCTACGGGGACATCTCACCAATCTCGAAGTTCCTATGTTCCCAGAGAGATTCTCTGGGGCCACAGGTTTAACGATGTCTTGGAAGTCAAGAGAAAGTATTACAAAGTTAACTGCTTACAGTTTGAGGGAAGCGTGGAAGTGTATGCCCCCTTTTGCAGTGCCAAGCAATTGGACTGGAAAGACCAGCAGCTTCACAGTATGCAGAAAGCATCGCCAGTCCGAGAATCCTATGCATCAGACATCAGTGCCAGGCGAAGGTCCTTTAGTGCAGTTGCTATTGTCAGTAGCTGTGAAAACCCTGAGGAGAATAACACTTCTGTCACAGATGCGTGTAAGGATCCACCTTATCAGAAAGCTTTCCTGACCTTAAATAGAATTTCGATGGAATCCCAGATGTAATCCCACATGGGGGGAGGGCAGCCCTTGATCTTTTTTCCCTCCAGCCAATCATCTCAAGGCGAGTAGCTGAAAATATGCCTTTAAAAATTAATATATCTATGTTGTACAGTGATAGCAGCCAGCAGAGTAGATGCAACTTGGCAAAGGACAATGTAAATTGTCCACCGTTTTGTGTTAGTCAATTTTTTTGCTAGCAAATTTCGTGTTAAAAATGCCATTAAGAAGTCGAATTGTTTAAACTTCCTCTTTTATTAGCTTCTGTACTCGTGTCTTCAATTATAGATGTGGTCTTCAGTCATGAGGAGTAAAGGCAAGATGCTGGAATTAAAAAAAAAATAAGGAGACTCGTGAGCTAGGATAAAGATTGTTTTAAAATCTATAAAAACTGAAAATAGAATGTGGTTCCTTATAAAAAGCATCTAAGACATTCAAGCATTGTGACACCGAGACACGCAACTGTGACCCAAGTTGGTCATCTGAGTCACTATGGCTGCCTCTTAAATTTTCTTAGTATTATTGAACGGAGGCAGTGGTTGTAGAACTGATAGTCCTACGAATTCAGAGAATTCTTCCACTGCTGCTTGTTCTGGTAATGCTTAATGATTAATCAGTGCTACAAGCATTTCTTTTTGCTAACTCATGGCAGAAGAAAAATTAACATCGTTATTTACTGCAGTATTTTTCTTTTAAATATCTGCCTTGACTCCAACAAATGAGCAACAGAAATATGGTCATGACCTTCCTGGGTTTCTGTACTAACCTCCCATCCCTCTGAAAGACAAGGTGAAAGGACAGATTGTAAAAATGAGACAAAGGCAGGGAGAGCAGCTGGAAACGTGTTCAGTCCAGGGAAGAAGAAATATCGTTTGGCTGTGTCTTGAGTGACTGCAATACTGGGTTAAACACTCTACTTGAGGTTAAAACACTCTACTTGAGAAAGCCTGAGGGAGAAGGAGGAGTTATTTATGCTCAAAAGCAGTTATTTATACCCCCTTTCTTTGTCCCTTTGCACTGACGTAAGTGACTCAAACTGTAGATTTTTAAGAAGCTCTTGTTGAACATGGAGCACTCATTTGAATGGATTGTTTCATGAAATATAATACGATGAAGGTGTTTAACTATCCATAAAATGAATCATTAGAATGCTGTGAGAGTGCTTAAATTATAGGACACGAGATAAGTATGGACTTGGTGTTCCAGGTTACAATCACGTTCGCTTGTGATCAAGCACAAACCCAATCGTACGTGAGTGAAGAGCCACTTTATGCTTTATCACTTGAAGAGTGATTATCTAGATTTAGAATTTTTTGCATGCTTTTCTGTTGTCGCTCAGTTGGCGATAAACATATGTCACAGTTTTTGTTTATTTTATTTAAAATATATATATACTCAAACACCTAGGTCCTGCTTTTTTGGAAAAATCTCTCTCTTTCTCTATCTCTCTGTCTGTCTCTCTCTCCCCCTTTCTCTCCCTCTCTGTCTCGTTCTCTCCGTCTGTCTTTCTCAACTGAATGACACCAATAAACTGAACCAAATGATATAATCCGAGTGAAATACACAGGTCTGTAAATTGCTTTCTTTCTTTTCAGTTTCTTTTTTCTCTTTTCTTCCTCCTGTCCTTTGTTGTCCTGCTTTCTCTTTCATCTTTTACTGAAGAGCTATATTCTTACTTTTTAAATAAACATGTGCAACTCTTTCATTTTTATGTTTTATGAATAAGAAATTGCTCAGGTCATAGGTTACAAAAATGTCCTGAACATGAATATCAGAATATAAATAAAGCAATTTTTTCTGTCTGGCTTAAGTAGCATAAATTCCATGTTTTCATTACATGTACACTGCAGATTTGGATTGTGTAGCAACAACCACCTGGCAAAATTAGAGCACTACTATCTTCTGTGTAGAAACCACCAGCACAATAATTAAAGATGGTTCTATCTCTCCTTTTAGTTTGTGTCACTCACATTGATTTCATGGCTTTGCCTCCTGGATTTTGTCTGTCATGATCCTTGACCTAACAACATCAAAACGTGGGCATTGACGTCCCGTTCAATGCATTCTATAGAGCTATGTGGCTCCACAGTCAGAGCCCTGCATATAGAATGGGATCTAAAATCAGCATTCATGTGGAGTATTTATCTTTAAATTTCTGGGACAATTTTATAACATATCTTGAAAACCACAATGAGTTAATAATAAAGATCTTAAATAACCTAAAAAGCGTGTGCATATATATATTTTTTTATTCCCTGTAGTGTAAATTGTACCTGCTAAGAGGAATTCTGTCTCATTGCTTAGAACATAGGCAGCATTGTAAACCATTTTTATGGATTTTAACAGCTTGTAGAACAGCCCTATCTGAAATAACAATTAGCTGCTTTTGTAAGTGTTCCAGAAAGGCCATGTGCCAAGGGACCCTTCATGCTTTCAGTGATCCGTCAATGATGAGACGGAGTGGGATATTTTTTCTCTTATGCCATGCATCTCTCCCTAAATATGAAGTTATTCACTGGGGTTAATTAGATGGAATATAGTTGTGGCAGTAAGACACTGTTCTATGGTGTGGTATCAGCTGTGAACAGAGGTCTGGAGAAGTGAATGAGCCAAGGGGAGGGAAACACTGTTTTTTTACCACACCGATTCACCAGGTACCGTCAGGTGCTTGGAGCAGATGTTCCCAGTCTCCACAATGAAACAGTGAGCTGTGGACTTCAAATTTCCTTTTCGTCAGACATCCTACTATCTGCTTCTCTTTAACAAATTCCTAACTGGGACAGCAATGTGCTCAGGTTAAGAAAATAAAAATTTCACCAATGCTTTCCAGTCTCCCCTATACCTGGCGATGGTGTGTGGCGAAGTGGCTCCATTCTGACCCATGTGGTATCAGCAGAGATCTCTGGGCTGGGCTCCTTCAAACCTCTTTTATCAGAGATGACTTAGCTGCCACATATCTGTTACTATCTCTGTTCATGGTCTCTCCATGTAGTTCTGAGGTTGGCTAGCCAATACCCTTGCAGCTGTGAGTGACAGCATACATTCAGGACAATTCCTGCAAAGAGAAATGGAAAGACAGGAGAGACCGCCTCCCTGGACTGTGCATCTCCAGGCTTCTGTGTGAGTGAAAATAAACATGTTCTCTAAATGACACTGGAAGCAACACATCAGAGGAGAGGCAATTGCCTGGAAAACAAGGCTGGTGAGAAAAAAAGTGATGCACAGTTTAACTGCAACTTGTATATGAAATCTGATGGGACTCAGTCACTATGGAAACAACATATTTTCTGAGGAGTTGAGAAAAGGCAGCTATTACTGTAAAACAAACACAGAGGAATTACTTCAGGGCTAGAAATCCCTCTGGGCCCTGGTGCCTGGGAGACTTTGATTAAGGGATTGACCAGGCCTGCTGGGGAGCTACCCTTCATCTCCTATCCCCACAGAAGAATTACACATACTCCTTGCTTAGAGGGACTTTCCCTGGGACCGATGGTCTGAAATCAATGGAAGCTCCAGGTAAAACTGGCCCAAGAAGGCTTGGGGACAAAAATAATATCAAAAACAAAAATATCTCTGCTCATGCCATCTCAGCAGATCCCAGCCAGATCAGACTATGTCAATTTAGATCATTTGAAGGGACATTAGAATCATGGCAGGAACCTACATCCCTACTATGAATATGCATGTTTTTTTATTTTTGAGTCGGTGGCTGAGATACGTGTCTAAAGGATGCTGTAGGCCACTCCTGTGTAAATGCTGAGGTGCCATATTCAACCCAGCCTACAACATTCTATTGGTCTTATCCATAATAGGCCTGGATGTTGCTGTTATGAATGTCTTCTTTGTGGTTTTTGAGGTCAGGTTTACCTGAATGTTTCTGGAAACTACACCCACACCACGGTCTTCTAAATCACAAAGCCCTGCCTCCTCTCTCAAATTAGCATGGCCTCTTTCTGCCTCTCATTTTCATTTTTAAAGGAACTGCATGACTAGTGCTTAGGAAAACAAAATCCAAGCGCCACACACAAAATGCAAGTGGGAGTCACTTGGGCCGTACCGATGATGCAGCAGGGAAGAACTGGGCAAGTTCTCTTCTAAGGTGCTCCGGGATAGGAGTTGTATACAAACACAACCTAGTAGCTGAAAGTCATTTTGGATAAATCTGTGAGCAGAGAGCAAGCAAGGCTCCTGGCAGGGCATTGTCCTAGAAAGAGATTTACAATGTTGCTGGGAAGCCATTGTTAGATTGTACTACTTTTAGAATTTTGGGGAAAAAATGTGAGTTTCCCAAATGCTGCTTTTACTACTCTTGGTTCTCTAAAGCCTGCTAGCATACTCCCCTTCGGACTCTGGCTGCATCTTGAGATTAGGCTCCAGGGCCAGTTGTCTTTGGCCTCATGATTTCATCTCAAGAGTTCTTCTTTGAGAGTGTCCATGCCTGCGTTTAGGGATCATTTGGGCAGAGTTCAGCTGCTTAGTTTAACACACCTAAAGTTCATTATCCTTGAATTGGAATGTGTCCTTTGAACTTGCATAGATACTCTGTTGTGAAGTACCTAGCAAGGAAAATGAGATACATACATAAATAAAACAACCTGTTGTCTTGCTGCTTGGTCTCACTGATTTATTCTGTCTTATGAGTAACTGAAAAGGAAAAGAATCCATGTCAACAATCTGTTAGCAAAGAAAAGAAAGCTGCCTGTAGCTCGATGGTCTTCTAAATCAACAAGGCAATCTCCACCTCTCACCCCTCATCCCAGGCTGTGGATAGAAATTGTGGAGACTTTTGAGGCTGCAGAGAAATAGCTTAATTATTTAAAATATTTCAGCATGCCTGAAGGATGAAAACACAAACTTTCTTGGTAAATTACGTAGCCAAATAGTGCTTCTTATTCTACTGCTATTGTTTACCATGGGGGCCTATAAAGCATCCTTAATCGCAAAGTAACAAGAACTTGAGACACAAGGAGTCCCACAAGATTTAGTCACTGGGAAAATATCCTTACAGAAAGTTATCAAAAATCTTCAAAGTTCCACAGAAAACACTTCAGTCACATGCAACACTCACACTGGCTAAATGATCTCTAACCACTGGAAGCCCGTGTTGCTTCTAGAATTAGAAACACATGTTAGAGATCAATCGTTTATTGTGCTGTCAGTGGAGTTTTTGACATGGTTTGCCTGGGGAAGGGACACTAGCCATGGGGGCCCTGATTAAGGACAGAGATAGCCCTTGTCAACAGCTCGTTCCAGAATGATCAGCTCGTTTAATCAGATCCCATTGCACAGAGGAGGAAACCTCCTTCTTAGAGAAATTAATTTGCTTAAAAGAGACAGGAACGTGAAAAGACGGAAGAGAAAGACACAGGACCAATGAGCAAATCAGGGTCTTTGCAGAGATGATGGCTTTCCTGATGCTGCTGGAGGTTTAGATGTTGTAGCATCATCACTAAATGGGAAACATGATTGTGAGAGTCTTTGTCAAATATAGGCTTGACGTTTTCCACAAGTGCTACTGCACAGTTGGTCGGTCATTAGTTATTTAGAAGGGGTTGGCAAAGAAAATGTATATGGGAAATGACTGTTAAAAGCCATAGAGAATAAGGACAATCTTCAAAATGTAGATAAACAGGAATGATTAAATTAAGAAAAAAGAAAGGGAACTCATACTTTTTGAGAGGTAAATGCTGATGCGCAGTGTGGCACACCTTGCTTCCTGCTCTCCTGATACCCAGCCTTTCACCATGGGAGCAGGCACATCTAATCCTCTGGCAAGGCTTCCCTTACGGAATGAGTGAACACAATGAACCACAGGTTTCTTTTCCTCATTAAATGCATGTAGTTCTGAAGACAGAGGCTGTAAGGAAAGAAACCCAACCTGAGAGAATCACAGATCTGGACTGGCGACAGCTGCTTGTCTTATGAATTGTGCAACTTGGAGCAACGTAGTTGGTGTCTCTGACCTTAGTCTCCCTATTTATAGGGGTTCCCGCTGTATTGAACTACAACTAAGACTGCAGGCTTAAGAACCAACTGCCTAAGTTTGAATGTCATCCTATCTACAATTTCCCAGCTCTATGACTTTGAGTAATTTAATGAACCATTCTGTGCCCAAGTTTTCTAAGCAGTAAAATAAGAAAAATAGCAACACCTCACAATTGTCATGAAGATTGGGGAAATATTTATAAAGACTTTAAAACCATGCCTTCCCATGAGTGCTAAAAAAGTGCAAGCAATTAACACTGCCAGACACAAATTCTTCATCTCTTTGTGTTTTGACAACTTACATTTTTAAGCTTTTACCATTTACCTAAACCAAAAAATAAAATTACAAAGGAGTGATTGTGTAAGCATTTGGTGGAATATGTTTAAATGACTCCTATCCAAATGTAAATGATTTCTGCACTGTCTCACCCAAACCACTTTGTGTTATCTAAATCATACTTCCTTTCCATTGTGTGAAGCCTCAGCATTCAGTCAAATGGCGCTTTGAGAGTAAAAATTCTACTCTATGCAGAAACTTGTGAGGCTTAGTGAATAGCCCAAAACTAAGGACAAATCAAACTGCACATAACACAGGCTAATTTTTCGGCATAAAATATCAAGTAAGCGTTAAAGCCATTTCTAAAAATATTTAACTACTTTATAGCATAAGTGTATGTATTATCTTCAAACGGTTCCAACACATTCCAGTAAGTTAGAAGGGTCCTGGAAAAAACAGGTTCTTCATCCCCAAATGACCCATCATAAGTGAGATAAGCTGCTGCTAACTGAACCTGGGGAACTATGCTGGTGTACAATGTGCTGGAGATATCGAGGGACCTGCCAACCACCCAGGAGATGCTGAGCCACATTTCCCATCCTGGAAAAGAAGAGGTGTGTTCAACTAACTTGGAAAGGAAAGAACAAGTCTTCTTCCCTGAAGGATGATGTACTTTAGTAGAAGGATCATGGTTCAATCAGATAGAAGAGGATTTAAATTCTAGGTGAGTGGGCTTGTGTGAGTTAGGGCCATCTCCTATGTGTCACTAGCACTCAGTGTAAATGAAGTGAATGGTATGTATTGTGTTTGCTGTCTTAGTCTGTTTCCTGCTGCTATAACAAAAATATCACAGAATGGGGGAGTTATAACAAAGAGAGGTGAAGGGAAGTTTATTTGCCACAGTTCTGGAATACGGAGAGTAGAAAATTGAGTAGCTGGCGTGTTAGCACATGGAGAGACACTTCTTGCTACATCGTCCTCTAGCAGGAGAGGGACAGAGACAGAGACAGAGAGACAGAGAGACAGACAGAAACAGAGATAGAAACACAGAGATAGAGACAGAGACAAAAGAGACTTTTAAATAAATCACTCCCAAGATAATGGTATTAATCCATTCACGAAGGTAGAGTTATTATGGCCTAAAATAACTCTTAAAGATCCTACCTTTTAATATTGTTAGAACAGAAATGAAATTTTAGTACAAATTTGGTAGGAAATAATTGCTCAAATCATATTTCAGGCTAAATCCAAGGGGTGTATCAGGGTGCTATTACACATACAGACTTGTCTGTACGCACACAGTCATACTTAGAATTTATTGAAGTAGGAAAGTAAGAATTGCTCCATAGATGAATACTTCCTGTTTTCTTACGTATGATTCAATACTAGTAGTACTTTTCAGAAAAGTTTGGAGGTGAAGCACTGTTAGCTATAGGATCCAGTGCTTTAATAACAGTTAAAATTTATCTTGACGTGGTGGTGGATATCTCAGCCACGATTCTAAGTGTATTCTTTTCATGTTCCCAAGAGAAATGAATTTTCCCCTCAGTGTTGCCACCATGAGCTGTGGGCTTGGGGGAAATAACGCCACCAATCTGCCCCCCCAGCAATTTCCTAAATGATTTTATGGTTCCTTGTGATGTCACAAAAGGTGATGGTTTTTCCTCATTCTACTTATAGCTCTGATTCCTACTTTTTTCTTGTTTTTTATAACGTTTCTTTTTTCTTCAGCACATTGCTATGGTCGGAATATTTATGTGCTCCCAAAATCCACACACTGAAGTCTTAATAGTCTAGGTGATAGTTTCAAGACATGGGAGCCTGGTGTGTTGATCAGGTCAGGGAGAGGGAGTGCCCTGAGAGAAAAGAGCCCTTCCAGCACCTGCGGGCGCAGTGAGAAGATACCATCTTTGTACCTGGAGCTGAATGAACACAAGACCCAAAATTTGCCTTAATCTTGGACTCACCCAACTCCAGAACTGTAAGATACACTTTTCTACTGCTGATGATCCATCCAGTGTATGATGTTTTGTTAGAGAATTCTGAGCACAGTAAGACACATATGAAATTTAGTTCGGTTTTCTAGTCTGGTGATTCTTGTCCATTCTCAATGTAGCTGAAAAATCTAATTCACATTATTTTCTGCATCTTGAAAAGCTTTCTTTTATATACAACTTATATACACTGTATACTTCCCATCCTAATAAATTGACATCTCAGTTAATGTAATAGTTATTAAGTACAGCTTTCAGATCTGAAATTACTGCTTTTTTCTAAAATTGGGCTTATTTTGAAAGCAAAATTCACAGGAGAAAGGAGCAGTTAATGTTTAAATTTTTTGACTAATTTTGCATGTTTATATCTGGTAATCTGAACAACTAATTTTCAGACTACTATATGCAATAGAACAACCATTGGTGAATTCCTACTGTCTTGTATAGTGAAGCTTTGTATCATTTCTAATGATTTTTTAAAATTATCTTTTATTCTTTTTAATGGTTTGATCAATCTTGCATTCTTACACCTGGTAATCTGAGCAACTTCATCGAAGATAACAGTATGTAATATAACAACCACTGTTAATTCCTATCTTTTTGTTTTGAAACCCTGTATCATTTTGATTGTTTTTGCTTTGTTTTGTTTTAGTCTGTGTTATTGTTTTCTGATTGGTTTTCTATTCTCTTTAAAATGAAGAACTAAAAATTACATAAGTTCTTCTTGTAAAAAAGATGAAATATAGCTCTTCAGTACCAGAAGTAGGTGGAGTCCTAAATAACGTAGCAACCAAGATAAAACACTAGAATCCTGGTGAGGGCAGCGTACGTTTATGATGGAAACTAAGAAAGGCCCTCAAATACGCTGCTAAGTTTTGAAAAATGCTAGAACCCCTCACCTATGGGAATTGGAGGGAAATATTCTTCCCAGCGTGCTACCAACCTTTGATGTTATTATCATTCAGGGGCCCATTTGTATGGTGTCCGGCGGGAAACTGCACCTGTCCAACCCATATTTCCTTTCCATTTAGGACAAGCACGAATAAGTACAAGGACTGCTATGGCGCCAGTTGGCTCAGCAGACATCAGTGACTTCCTCGGCCCCTGACTGTGAGGAAAGATGGTCTGTTCTCGGAAACAGTCATAAAATAAATGGAGATCAAACTGAGACAGCCCGGGTTCTCTTTCCAATATCATGTCTAGCATAGACTTCGGAGAAATGGCAATTTGTAAATAATAAATATGAGCAGCGAGCCTAAGACAAAGTTTCGATAATAGCTCCTTTATGGTTACATGACAAATAAATATTAGAATGGCCGTGGAATGACGGCAAGCGAAGTAAGAGCAATACTACGTCTATCAAACAACAAAAGATTTGGTATATTTTTCTCCAGTAACGTAAGCTATTATCTAGGTAATTACTTTTTTGTTTTAAAACTTTGGACCGGAAGTAAAATGAAGGATCCGCGGACCTGTTCGCTCTCCCGGGGATGGGAAACCATAGGAAGGCAAAACATTAATGATCTGGATTGCAGAGAAAGAGCCAAGAAATAAAAGCCCTTTTTGTTTTCACTGAAAGCTTGGGTGCTATTTTAATTCGGATCCTTTGTAATACCACAGTCGTAATCACAGCACTAATAATTACCATGAAAAGGCCTTGATAATTGTATTTCTATTAGGAGATGGAGCATTCTTGGTCCCCACTGTGCCACCTTGTGGTCACAAGAGAACACCGTTTCTTTTCTTTTCTTTTTTTTTTTTTAATGTTGGGGGAAAGGGAATCTGTTAACTTTTTAGTTTGCTTGCACTGATGTGAGATAATATTGGAAGAACAATTAGGAAAGCATGTTAGCGAGAATACCTATACACAAAGAAGCACGGACGCCATTGACCTCATAAAACAGAATACAGTAACAAGAAACATTGGCATTGGTCTAAGGATAGGTGGGAACTACTGAATTTTTAACCTATGCTAGCTCCACAAAGAGTCTATGTTTAGAAGATAAAATTGGAGTGAATTTAGGCTGGCAATCTCGATCTACCGATATAGACATGGAAGTCTGGAGAATGTCCACCGAGAATCTAATAAATAATTCAGCAATCTATTTATTGCAAGAGAAAGCAGCCAGAATTGAGTTATGAATTTGCAATGTTGTATTAGAATAATCATGCAAAGGCACACATATAAATTTATTAACATACAAAATTTTAATAGCATCATTAAAGATTTACTTTGTAAATGTAGGCAATATAATTTCATAATTTTATGCATATCAAAGAGTTGTAATATTTATTGAAAGGATTTTTCTGCTTTCTAAATCCCACTTGGGTCATTATTCAGACATGAAGAACAGAAAAAGATGTATTTAGTCACCTTTCCACAGAAAACTATCAGCTAGAGACTAAATAACATATTTAAAGTTTTGTTTGTTTGTTTTTTGTACCCGGAATCAAACTCAGGACCTTGTGCTTCCAGGCAGGCACCTGTGCCCCTGAGCTGTATCCCCAACCATAAATAACATGTTTTGTAAAAAAAAAAAAAATCAAAAATTTAGTAGGCATTAAAATGATCAATATTTTTTTTTTTTTTGCGGTACTGGGGATCGAACTCAGGACCCTGTGCTTGCTAGGCAAGCGCTTATTCCACTGAGCTATATCCCCAGCCCAAAATGATCAATATTGTTACTCTAAATCATAGCATTATTTTTAACTAGCATCTCTCATTTTCTCTCCTCTCTCCCTTCCTTCCTTCCTTCCTTCCTTCCTTCCTTCCTTCCTTCCTTCCTTTTCCTTTTTTTCCCCAGCTTCCTGTCCAAGATTACAAGTGATACAGCTAGTAGATTAAAAGTTTTCAGTCACCGGTACCTGATTTTTAAAACATTCATGCCTTCCTATGTTGAGCATCTACCATTTGTCAGCTTATTCATAGACACTGTAAAACCAATAATGACTATAGAAAAAAGTCTCATCTTTACTGAACTTCAAGTGGGGGAGAGAAAAAATAAGGAAACAAATACACATTTTAATGTTATGTACTGTAAGAGAATTTGAAAAAGAAAGTGTGAGGAATTTACCTATGACTATGTTGACAGGCTTGGACACCTGGCACAGAGACCATGAGCCATGTAGATTTCTGAAGAAAGAGTTCAAACCAGGGCTAGCACTCCAAAACAGGATTTGAGAATTTAACAATTTGAAGGAGTAGCACAAATTCAGTTTGGGTGACGATGTGCTTCAGGTATCTATTTGATATCCACATGGGGACATCAGTTCCTGAAGCTGGAAACCTGAAAGCTGCATTCCTGGGTTGCATGTTTAAAGAGTCAGGCCTTGATGTGATCTCTGAGGAACTGAATGGAGGGGACTCAGAGTGCTAGATGAAGCCAGGCCAAGGCAACCCTGGGGCAGCGGGTTGGACTACTGGAGCATATTAAAGGTCCCTGAGATGGAGCAGTCCAGAGGTTTGAAAGAAGACAGGGAGAAATTGTTACTTAAAAGCCAATGAAGAATGTGACCCAAACAGAGATTGTCAGTGTTGGAAATAAGTCTTGAAGGCTTTGGAAAGAGAACCTGGGGTAAATGCCTGGCTAAAGGGAGCTCGATGCAAAATGAGATTTGAGAAAGTAGAGACAATTTTTGAAAAACGGCAATATAAAGGGAAAAAGAAGCACTTGGGAGGCTGAGGCAGGAGGATCGTTGCAAGTTCGAGACCAGCCTGGGCTACAAAGTGAATTCAAGACCAGCCTGAACTGCATAGCAAGACCCTGTCTCAAAAAGACAAAAAAGAAAAGAAAAGAAAAGAAAATACACATATGAAGTCAAAGGAAGCTTTCCTCTCTTTGTATTTTTTTTTTCCTTTTGGTTGTGGGAGTTAGTTCAGTATGTTTGTGAACAGATGGGAACGATCCCTCTTTAAGAAAAAAATAGATAAATGTAGGAGAAAGCGGATAATTAAAGAAATAGAGCCCTTGAATGCATGAGAAGAGAAGGCACCTCGTGTGTAAGCACAGTGAGCGCTCAGTCATCTTGGCAGACATAGCCAGAAAACAGCAGACACAGGTGGAAATAGATGGGTGGAGTTTTTACTGTGTTGGAGGGGATTGAAACGGGAAGTTGCTCTCTTTGCCCTAGTTTCACTATAATAAGAAGTATCATAACCAGGTGAGGATGGAGGTTATTGGCACAGGTTGGGTAAAGGTGGAAATACTCCGCCCAGACACTTTGGACTAGGCAAATACAATAGAACTGAATCTAACAGGATGGCCAGGAAGCCCTAAAGTCTCTCTCTAGGCTTGATATCGTACTTCTAAAATAATATCAGCTAATGTGGCTGTGTTCTTTTTTTCATCTGTAACATTTGTTGTGATTTAGTTTCCAAGACCTGATCAGCTGAAAACAAAATCTAACTCTCCAAATGAACGTGTTTTATTTTTATGAATGGTGCATGCATTTACATTTCAATCAAAGCTAATTTTACCTGTGAGTGAACCACGGATTATGAGGATCTAAAAACAAATGGCTAGATCACAATTTGCCTCAAAAAGAGCCCCTTGGGATTTAAGCTTCCCAAAGAGCAAGAAGTTCCGACTGTCATGTGCTAATGCCCCACCTGTCTCTCTATGTGGTCAGATGTTACAGTCGACTGTTCAGGGTTAAGTGTGAGCAGTGTTGGGCTTCTACCAAAACAACATATTGTAGCCCAAGCTTTTTAGTATACTATAAAGCAGAATTTGGGCTAGCATAAGTTCTTTTGGTTAAAAACAAAAAGCCTAATAAAAGGGTCTAAGTACTGAATGTGTGATTTAGAGAGCCATGAATGAGTTTGTTTACACTGGAATTATTCAAGAACACCAGGCACCTGGCTAGAGTGGGTTGTTGCTACCGCTAAATAGCAATCAACCGGCATGAAATTTGCAATCAAGTATTTGCTTGTCTTCATGACAACTGAACTTATTTGGTCTCTATTGACTTTTTCATATGTTTGTATATAATGTCAAAACTGGCTCTTTGGGGCTCATCCTTCCCTGAAAAAACTCTACTGGTATTTCCTTGTCAACAGACTTCAGTTTTGCAGGGCAGAGGGATGGGGAGAACAAATCTTAGTGGATTTGGTGTTCCCTTGATTTGGGAAGTATGGTTTGATGTACATTAAGGACAAATTCTTTTTAAAATTTACCTTGAAACTTACTGTTCATGTTTTCAAAATGCAGTACTATGTAACACAGAGGTAAGCAATGTTAAAATCTGATAGAGCTATTTCCAATAAATCCACACAACATAAAGATCAAAAGGCGTCACTTTTCAATGAAAGTGTCATAAAGAGATAGTGATGGATTCCAGGCAGATAATGGGCTTTTAATCAATTAAGTATTTTTAATTATGTGTTTCAATGTATATTATGACATTCATTGTAGCAACTGTGTTACTGAATAACTATGACTGTGGATTTAGCATTTCATACCATTAGTATTACAATTGCAAACCTAGTGCAGGAGGTTTGATGATGAGATGAACTCAGTTCTCTTGCTGTTAAAGAAAACAAAATGAACAGAATCTAAAAGCACTACTTATTTAGTATTAAAGTTTGAGGTTAAAATAGACTGACAATTTAACTTACTGAAAGGATTCAATTAGGCTTATAAGTAGATATAATGGAGTTCCTGGAGAAAAAGCCAAACTTCTATTAATTTTTAGGAATTTCTAGTAAAAGCAAGTCTTTGGTGACTTTGTAGTTAGGGTCATGGAGGCAGTTTGTCAGAGTTTGCCTTCTGTGAGGGTGGCTGTGAAAGCGGCACCATAAATGGGAGGGAAAACATGCATTTATTTGTTTCTCCTTACTAAATCCATAAGGGAATTTCCCACTAGCGAACTCATATTGATTTAGGACTATTTCCATGTTCACTCATTTAATAAAGAATAAAATCTTATATGAATAACAGTACAATTTTTTTATCCTAATGAGTACTGATGTAAAATTGCAACATCTGTGTGCACAGAAGAGCTTTGACCCCACTACCTTTGATAGCCCGTCAGTAAACAGAGGGTCAGAATTCCTTCAGAGGCTCCGGGGAGATTATAAGCTTAGGCCTGGGGATATAGCTCAATGGCATAAGCACCTGTCTGGCAAGCACAAACTCCTGAGTTCAACCCCTGGTACCGTAGCAAACAAAAAGAGATTACAAGTTTCAGCAGCAAAGAAAAGGGAGTTGTATCTTCTTTTTACTCTTCAATATTTATTAGATTTTTGTTCTTTATTATGAAATCATACATAGAGAAACATAAAGGAATGCTAATAAAGAAAGATATGGAAGTAAAAGTAAGTCATAATCATGTCAATTAGGTCACTGTTGTAATATATGTTTTATATATAATACATAATATATATTATATATTAAATTTAATTATATGTAATTATATTAATTACATATAATTAATATATAATTAAAGCACAATATAATATATAATTATATAATATATAATTAAATTAATATATAATTTATATAATTATTATAATTAAATTAATATATAACTAATACATTATATAATTATATATATATATATATATATATATATATATATGATTAAAGCACAGATATAACCCACTAAAAAATACCTTTGGGTCATCATCCAGACATGCATCGATCTATTTATCATCTATCTATCTATCTATCTTAGGCATTCGTATACCAATGACTTATTTTGTTTATCCTGGACTATTTTGCATGATTTTTACTTAAGGAAAATTGTATACTGAAGTATCACTTTCCTAGTTACTGAGAGGTTTTTTTTGTTTTTGCTGCCTCTTAAATTTTACATCTGAAATAAATGTCTTGTCTCATCCTAATTTTAGTGCTGAAGACAAATGCAGAAAGAGACACAGATGAGTGTGGTGGCCCACGTGTGTAATCCTAGCATTCTGGGGGGTTAGGTGGGAGGGTCACACCTTTGAGCCCAGCTTGGGCAAAGATACCTTATCTGTGAATAAAATGTCATTTAAAAGCTAGGGCTATAGTTCAACTTATTTTTTTTTTTTTTTTATTGTTTTTTTGGTGGTACTGGGGATCAAACTCAGGACCCTGCGCTTGCTAGGCAGGCGCTTATTCCACTGAGCTATATCCCCAGCCCCTATAGTTCAACTTAAAAGCCCTTAGTTCAACCTCTAGTGCTGACCGAGAGAGAGACCAAGACAGAGAGACACAGAGAGAGAGAGAGAAAGAGGAGAAGGAAAGAAAGAGAGAAGGAAGGAGAAAGAGAAAGGGAAAGACAGCAAGGCAGGCTGACGAGGTCTAAGACACCAATAGAAACACACTAAGATTGTATTTCTGGCAGAAATGAAATTTTACATTAGCATCATGGACATCCAAAGTTAAATGAAGTTAATAAACACATTTTAGGACATAATTTGCATTACACAACAATCCAAATTACTGACTTTTTGTTGGTTTTGATGTTACTTTTCCATAAGTATAGGTTCTGAAGGGCAGCAGTTAATTACCACTAAGGGTGTCAAGTTCACATATGTTGAACTGAAGCAATGCAAAGTTCGATGTTTTCCTAAATGTTTAACAGCCTCTCAGGATTTTCTGGGGACAAACAAGCTCAGCACAGTCTACTTGTAGGTTTACTAAAATCTAGGAAGGGTACGATGGTGAAAAATAGATCAAAACTTAATCTCCATAGAATCAGTTTTACATTCCTGAATTGTCATCACTGATATTAATAAGGACTGATATGAATTAATAAGAATTCTCTGTTATAAGCTCACTTGAAAGCCACTTATTTTTAACACATTAAGCATAACTGATCAAAACATTAACTATAATTAGTTTGAACAGAAAACATTTCTTGTCTGAATACAGATTTTACAATCATTAGATCTTTTTATTCTGAAATGAATGTTTGAGCATTTTACCTCAGCTTTCGTGAGAAGGAACCAGCAGTGAAACTGTTCATTAAATTTCCTGAAACTCCAAGAATCAGAGGCGAGGAACAGTAGTCACAGTCTTTTTATGCAATTTAACCTGACGATCTAGAGCATTATTCCAGGCTAGGGGTCAGCTGACTGCTCTGTAAAGGATGAGGGAATAAACACTTCAGGCTGTGCAGGCTACAGCCGCTCTCTGACCCACACCCTCCCCCTGCCATTGTAGTTAGAAAGCTACTTATTTCTGTAAACAAATAAATGTGGCTACATTCTAATAAAACTTAGGGAATTTCACAAAATTTGTATTGCATAAAAATTTTTCAAAGTCATAAAACAGTGTTTATCTTTTAGTTTTTTCCTACCTTAAAAATCCAATAACAGGGTTATTTTGAAATCTAAAATCGATGTTAAGCCTGATTTTGCCTATGGTCATAGTTGCAGAGTTTTACTTCAGGGCCCTATAAAGGATGGCATCTTAGATTTAAAATCTCAGAAAGACCTATTATTTTCTTTTCTATTGATCTAGTAATATATAGATACGCTCCTGTAAAACATTATCTCTGTTTTGGGTCTTTTTCTAGACAAAGATATTTGCCCTTCAACAATGCTTCAATCTTGTATTTGAACAAAAGGAGGGGGGATCTGTTTTAGTGGTTATTCCACATGAATAATTAAGTTTTCTGATCAGTTGACCTTCAAAAGAAAAATCCCCCATTGATCCTCTCTCTCAGTTTCATTAGTTTTTTTTTTTTTTTTTTTTTTTTTTTGGCGGTACTGGGGATTGAACTCAGGACCCTGCGCTTGCTAGGGAGGCACTTATTCCACTGAACTATATCCCCAGCCCTCATTAGTTTTGTTTTCTGAGTTGCCACCTTTTCCAGTTTAATTCGGTTCTTCATCAGCATTTCTATATAATCAACAGTATTCAAATTCCACAAGACAGGTCTTCCAGAGAGCTGCTTATCTAGAGATACAAGCCTTGTCAACAGAATGCATCCTAGAGGTTTATGCAGAGTAACCCATGGGTAGACGGCAGAAGAACAGAGTGGCCCTAGGTGGGATGTCATCACAACAGCACCTCTGCCACATCAGCATATCCAGGCTGCACTGCTACTCAGACGATCCACGGCCAGCGGCAAATGTCCAACACCTACTGGCAGTGTGATAATCAATGCCCTGATCTGCAGCCTATGAAAAGTTCCTGCGGAAGAGAAGGGGAAAGGTCAGAGGTCTGAGTAGACCACCAATTCCACCCACTGTTGGCTGACCCAGAGAGTGCCTTCGAGGGAGTGGAAGGCAGAGGAACCGGGACTGAAAAGATGGCAGCTTCTGCTTCACTTTTGGTGTGTTTCACCTTATCTGTAAATGCAGACAAATATACGCCCTGTATTTGTCCCCAGTTACTTTTCAGCTGCTTAGAAAACCCTCTTCCTACATTTGATAGAAAAATAAATCCAAGCACTCAGCCTGATGAAAGATAATAGTATCGGGGGCAAGCTGTATTTTACTTTGGTTGTTGATGACTGGAATCACTGCCGTGGCTTTTATTTGCTCGTAACTCTGGAGCCAAGGTCTCTGACTATGCAAGCCATCCGCCTTCCTATCACATTAAGATGGGGACAAAATACTTGTAAGTCTAATTTGTCAGCCAGATTCAAACCATCACAAACCAATCACATATGGCTTCTCCCTTCAGCCCAGTAGTAGGGATGATTTTTCCGTGATACAATGAACATTTAGGTACTTCTCAAAGAAAACTCACCAGCCAGTGTATCTCTTTTCTAACCAGAACATTGCTGAGGTCATCTGCAGTGGGTGAAAACACGTCCTTTAAGGAGAAGGGTTTTTAGACCAGAAGCATTAGTTATGGAGGTTGTCATTGTTGTTCCTCCCAAGGAAGAGAATAAAAGTGTAATCGTACTAGGTCATGTGTAAATTTATGCTGTTTTTACTGGCTCTTAACCCTTTTCCTTCCAGGAATTGTTAAGTTCCTTTGCAGTCATATATCAGCACTTGGGTATGTTCTCACCAAGCATGACCGTTTGACGGTAAGGCCCCTCAATAGACCAACAGAATAGAAGTCGGGTCATGTAACTGATTCCCTGGAAATTACGTAAGAGAAATAAATACCCTGGTATTTGCACAAAGGAAATTATGAAATTCTCATCCAACGTGAATTGATAGACTCTTAAATTCTCCTGTGAGAAAAACATTTTCTTGGTCTCAAGGGGTCTTCAGTGCAGTTTGGAATAAAACCTTTTGTAGGGAAGATCTCTGATTCCTAGATTGCTTGAAATAGGCTACAGTTCAGGCTAGCTTCTGATGGAGACTGGAAGGGGATCAGGAGACAGGACAAAGCTCCACGCACCTGTCCATGCGTAGGTTTCTTCCTTCCCTTTTTTGGCTTTATATGACGGCCAATAAGTCAACTCACAGAAAATTAATTTGCATTATGAAGAAATAATTCCAACTGTGTTTCAATGTTTTTCTTTCTCTTTGCTTTTTTCTTTTCCAGATTGGAGTGTTTCATCTCATGAAGCATGGCTTTGTTTATGGTAGTAAGCGTGCCTGGTACTTTTCTGGCACGTTCCTTTGGTATGTGATGCTTTTGCATGGAGCTTGTGAAGCTGGAACCACACAGGTCTTGAACTCCCTGTCTAGAGAGGAATACAGTGCTGAATCACGGTGGAGTGCTCCTGTACTGCCGGAAGTGTTTGCATCCTTTCTCAGGATTTGAAATAATATATAGACCATGGCGAGGAAAAGCGAAAAATGTAAGCAATGAATGCATGTGCAAAGAAGACAGAAAACAGGGAAAACTAATATTTGTGTTTAATTCCCTTAAAGAAGATCATTGTTTCTTCCTGAGCCCATGATTAATGAGATTTGCTTTAATTTCCACTCTATTGCCTGGATTTCAAAACTATGGAAAACATCTAAGACTAAATCTGTTGCGCTAAATGATGCCGGGTCCAGGTTGATGCTCAGATTACTTCTTGAGGGGAATACAAAGAATAATTTTACTATTCTCTTTCTGCAGGAAACTGTTTAAATGAACTGTCTTCAGTTCGTTTCCCTGAAATGTGGAAGCTACTTAGTTCCAGAGCTTTATAGATTAATCTGCTTTCCAAAATGCCTGAGAGAGTGGACAATATCTATCCTGAATTTTTCATGGTTTTAATGTATAAGAAATGTGTGTGTGATGGGTGGGTAGATGAGTTTCTAAAATTGCAAATTGAGAAATGTAACTGAATTTTCATCATCATAAATTCATAGAATTATGAAAGCACTTTGCTGAGAGAGGGAATTTTAGCGCTGACCACAGCTCTTCTGTCAGAACCTATAACTGCAAATCAAAACTTAGCCTCTTCTGCCCTCTTATGAATTTTGAATAATAGGTCAACAGAAAAACATGTGTGTGTGTGTGTGTGTGTGTGTGTGTGTGTGTGTGTCTGCATGTTTGTATACACTGTGAATCTACTTTCTGTCAGCTAATCTATTAAATTTATTTCTTCCTTCACTTAGTCTGCAGTAAGGAGGCATGTATTTTATATAAAAATAAATATTCAATAAGTTCAATTGCTTTGAGGTTTGGTGTTTGCCTGAGTGGGAAATGTACCACTATTTTTCAAGGATTTTTTGAAAGCACTATTGCACATGATTTCAAACGCATAAACAAGGTTTAATCTCACTAAATGTGAGAGCAAACACTCCTAATTGATTTTCTTCCATGTTGACTTCACAGTTACAGTATGAGTCTTCACGTATTTAAGTTTACAAGCAGGGAAATGGCAGTCAGACTGCAAAAAGGCATATTTATAGAGTCAGTTCCTGCCTTGCTCTAATGTGGTGACTCAGTTATGCAAACCATACAAAAGAATAGACTTCAGCATAAAAGCTAGTTTTGAAATGAAATCATTGCTGATAACAAGATCAGAAGCTTAAAATACTGGTAGCGGAATACAAGTCCATCTTGTAAATTCAGAGATTATTGCTAAACCTAGAAACAATTTTTAAAACACTGATGTATAGTGATAACTGATTTATATTCTATTAACTCTTACTAAGCTTTTTTTTTTTCTTTGGCAGTGCTGGGGATTGAACTCAGGACCCTGCGCTTGCTAGGCAGGTGCTTATTCCACTGAGCTATATCCCCAGCCCTCTATTAACTCTTAAAATGGCTGGGTTGTAGCTTAAATTTACATGTAGAAGAAGAAATATATGAATTTGATCTTAATAAGTACATTAAAATATTTAGTCAGATATGAGTAGTAACATAATCTGTATATTCTAAAATTACATGATGTTATGTTATTATTGATCACTAATGTTATTGGTGGTGGTTGGGTACAACATTTTAATGCAGGCTTCATTTATTTGTAACATATTAGAATATTAGAACATACATTTATCAAAAGACTCAAATATTTATCAATTGAGGATATGTGCTGTGGAGATTGGATAGTGAATGAGAAAAATTTGTGATTGAGTTGTGGTTGTGATTGAATTTATTTTTTAGATGAAAAAACTGCTCGCAAAAAAGCCCTGTAAAACTTGAGTTAAGTGATGGGGTAGAGGTACTGTATGAGGAGGAAAACAAACTCTCTATATTTTATAGTCAAGGAAGAAATAATTGAAGGGGAACTTGTTGAGCAGAGATGCTCTGAAAAAATTACATTTTACAGAAAGCAGATGAGAAAGTGTTAGATTTGAAATCAGTTCAGCTTAGAATTTATATTCACAGCATCCACACTCATGAAGAGGTTTACTGGAATTTACTTTCTGTATCTCTATTTTTTAATTAAATTTGGGATTTGGGAATCTTAATAAAAATAAAAGATAAGCAGGTAGGGGTGCAACAAGAGAAATTGGAAAAATAAGGCCAATCAGAGTCATGTTCCAACTACCCTGGTTACATTTCTTGGACTTCTGGTTTTTACAGACCCCTCCTACTTGTGTGAGGAAGAAAATGTCAACTCATCATCTCTGTGCTAAGAGTCTAAAATTGAACCCAAATCTAATATCTCTTTAAGAAGTTTATGAACTTATCAAAATATTGATGATCAACTGGAAAGCATACATTTCTTTCCTAGTAAACCTGTACTTCCAGATAAACCTACAATCTGTTATTCTTGTGATAGGTACTGCTTCATTTAGGAGTGTAGCATTAATCAGGTGCTATCATAGACTTCTATGTTATTTAAGGGGTTATGGTATTATATAGCTTATTCCTCTAAGTTATTTCGTGACCTCATTTCAGCGTTATTCTTATTAGCAGCAGCGGAATAAATAACTCTGATTGTTTAGGTGGTTACTGTGTCCTAGGAATTTTACATAAATGAGTTCTCACCCCTGTAACAATGGTTTCCAGATAGTAAATGGCAGGTCAACTTTGCAAATATAGAGCAGGGTGACTCAATTCTGAACCCCTTCGTTCTGAACAATAAATACTACTGGTACCATCATTGTTGAATTTGAGTAATTTTAGAACGTTCTTGAAATTTCATGTTGGGATTTGATGTAAAAGGAGTGCAATTACAAATTTTTAAGATCTTATAACCTTTGACCTAGTAATCCCACAGCTAGAAGTAGATTCTAAGAAAATTGTAAAAGAGGAAGAAAAACATTAATCTATACATATGGTTAATGCAATCCCAGAAAAGTGAAAGTTGAAAAATGAACATAAAGGTGTAAGGGAATGTACTGATTAATTTTTACTCATGTATATTATGGAGATCTAAATCTATATATATGTTCATTAAAATGTATGTTTTCAAATGTTTTTAATATCATGCCAAATATCTATGTACATATAAGAATATGATGTTCATCACAATATATGACACAATTGATCTTAAATTTACAAAACGTAAGTGACTTAAAAATAGAAGCAGAAATACAGGGAATAGAAGAGATACATCAAATATTAACAATGGTTGCCTCCAATGATAAGAACATGGATTTATTTTATTTTCTACATTTTCCCTCTTTGTTATACATTTCAAACTGCTTTTAAAATCTTTACATCCTACATTTTTCACAATGAGCTTACATTCCTTTCACCTAAAGGACTTAAACAATGCTTTGAAAAAAAGCCTACAAGGTGTTGAAGTCCACTTCGCACAATCTACAAGGCCAGACACATAGCCTTTCTTGCATATGTACCAGCACAGTGACGGTGATGGTATTCAGAAGATGTCTTTTACAGTCTTTGTAGCTGTGGAATGTTTCTTAAATTTCTGTAATAATACCTAGGCTTGGCTTTCTGAAGTCTCTGTGGTCTTTGTTGTCATCTTTATTGTTACTTTTGGAAAAAAAGCCAGTTTGTGTTATCCTTAGTCTTTCAGTGAGATTTCACTAAAGCAAGGAGACATTCTCATAGGTGTTTCCAACACTGAATTCTGTGTCTAATTGCATCAGATCTCACTGGAAAGTATTTCTCTCTGTGTTCCAGAGGGAGACTATAGGCGTTTGAGTGAGGCCCATCTTCCCTAGCACTACAAAAACTTTGATTTTCTCTTAGAACCAACTGTTTCTAAGGAATAGTTTCTTTGCTTCTCTTCTTCCTCTTGCGTTCCTACTTTCCTCCTGCATTTTCACTATTTCCTTTTATAAATATTCGGATAATGTAGAACCTCGGTGTAGCATATCCTGGAAAACACCATAGAAGTACTTTGCTTCCTGAAAAGCTCCCAATACATGCTAGCTTATCGTTGGTCTTTTCATTAATATCTCATCACCATTATTAAATGATATTACTGAATCTGCAGTCATGAGGGTCGGTTCTTGCTAGTGGCCACGACGAGTGTGTATGAGCATTGTTATTTTTCTCAGTTGGCTTCTCTCTCGGCCCAGAGCTGCGCTTAGAGCAGGCGCACCTGGCTGTTACAGTTTATACCTGCTTGTCCCCCAAAGCCTCACGAGCTCGCAGGTGGGGCTTCAGGAGGTGAGTGACTGATGACTGGTGATATCCATCAGTAGATTTGTCCATAGATGAGTTTAAAGTCAAATGTGATGTTGGCAGGTGAAGTCTGGTCAGAGGCAGTGGGTCACTGTGGGCGTGGCCTGCAAGTGTGTAGCTCCCTCCCCTCCCCTCTCCGTCTCTGTCTTTCTGCTTACAGCGGCCCTACCATGAGCTCTTTTCCTCTCCTCTGCTTTCTTGCCCTGGAAGCAGAGAAACTGAGACTGAGCCCTGTGCTAACTGTGAGCTATAAACCTACTTTAAATTGTGGGTGTTGGGTAGAGAACCTGGCCCAAGGAGCTGCCGTCCATGGTAAGAGATGACGAACTGATGCTACAAGGCTCACTGAGTAACTAACCCACTACCGATTGCACAGATGAAACAATTATTGTAATAATTATGCTAAGAAACCATAATGTAAGACCTGGCCCTATGTTGAACGTGGTATTTTCAGAGTTCAGCTGTCCTGTTGATGTGAGATAACTGAAATGTTCCAGGGTGTGACGGAAGAGGTAATTTACTAAATAATAACTTGCTTGTCCTAGCAGTGTGAACTTCTAGAAAACAATCCTACTTGCTGCTCTTGGGTTTAACAGATTTGATGGCAATTACCTATTATAAATGGAAAAAATAAACACTGGAATGTTAGCAAATAGATGTGATTTTGTTGTGTTTAAAAACATATAAACATTTGCAAACATACAGGAATCTGCTTAAGCAGAGGTCTTTCTCAAGTATTCACAACACATAAATACAAGGACTAAGGCATTTCAAGCTAAAATCGATGCCATTGAAACATATCTGGAAGTTTTTTACCCCCAAAGAAAACTGACCAAGCAAAGGTATCTTCACATTCAGCATCTGTTCATGCTACTTCAAAAATACATCTTTAGATGTGTTAGCTCATATTTGCTTTCGCTTTACATATATTTTTAAACAGCCTTCCTTACATAACTTCTCAACCCTGTGCAGATTACAATCAGCAAATCAGAGCTTCCTGAAGGCCTGACGGATTCAAAGCATGTTTTTTCAGAAGCAAAAATGTGAAGACTTCCACTGATAGAGAAGAACAAGCCAAAGCATCTCAGTTTAAAGGAGGGACTCTGAACTTAGCAGGAGTATCTATCCTGTACCCTGGTGGGCTCACTG
The DNA here is from genome assembly GCA_004027595.1 of Dinomys branickii. Lineage (NCBI taxonomy): Eukaryota > Metazoa > Chordata > Mammalia > Rodentia > Dinomyidae > Dinomys > Dinomys branickii. Next base: position 101,950 of record PVLD010000435.1, on the reverse strand, counting down.
CAGTGCAGCTAAAAAGGGAAGAGCTTATATTTATTATAATTATATGAACTCATTATTCAAGTCACATTACAACAAAAAGTTCTGTTACTTCTGTCTACCCTTCAACTGACATTTAGGGAGACTCACTTATCTACCTGGGGAAATGCGAAGCAATGAGGACATTAATATAAAAAAGACACAGCACTGGATTTTTGAAAGTCCACCATTGGTATGTTGATGCAAACATGAAAAATCAGTTTGTAACAGTATGAGAGAAAATAAAATTGCTCTATTATAACTAAGTAATGAATGCTGCAGAAGCAATCAGTCAGAGTGGCTTAAGTACAATAACTCAGAGAAAATGACTTCCACATATAAATTTCAATCATTTATGCAAGCCATTATGCAAAATATTGCATTCTGAGGTGTGCCAGGCAAAGGGGGCATTAGCTCTCTGAGGAGATTCAAACAGAGCTTATGGAATTAAGTCCTGCTGCCCAGAGCAAATGGTATCTATGTAAATAGACACACTCAAGAAGGCTATGCCAGCCTTTGAAGCAGCTTCTAATGTGTGTATACATAATGTCATGTATGTAGAACTCTATGGACATAATGGTCATTTTTAGGGCACTTACTGGACAAAGAGGCAGTTTTGTCTTTTGGTGTTTTCTGAGCGTCCTTAACACCAATACATATGGTAAAATGTTGTGCATTTTAAACCTTGTTCACTTGAATATTTCCCTAGTGCAATGTTTGTCCTCTCAAGTTCTCCTAAGGGAAAAATAATGTTTCTTGTAGGCTTTCCTATCTCCCCTATTGAGGAGGACAGAGCTTGTGGCCCAAAGTAGTTCTTTGGCAAATATGCTAGTTAAATTTAATATGAAGATTACCAAAGTGGTGGTAAAATTGCATAATTTTTAAAGCCAAGTCTATTTTCCAGTAGGTGAGTTTACATTGAATGCCTGAAAATGTCATCACTGATAAGTTGTTTTCAAAGTAGCAGATTGTAAACTCATCCTGACTGCATTTCAAGCCAATGTGACCAGAATTGATTTATTATTTGCTACCTTTGATTATCACCCAGCAGATCAGTATATAGATATTAATAGCTAGTAAATCCAAACATCAGATTTTTACTTCTTATTTCTGTGAATTTGAAATATATATATATATATATATATATATATATATACATACATACATATATGATCTTCATATAAATAAAAAGGAAAGATTTGTGCCCCTCATGAAGCAATCATTTTCTGCATCACACAAGCATTCACAATCTGACTGTAGATCTAGACTGTGACTAACATTTGGCCCTAACACTATAGGTGGTTACTGCGGAGGCAATCAGTAAGGACATAATTGTCATTTCTTTGGAAAAATTTAATCCACAGATGGATTCTAGCATGCATCTGTGATGGTGTCCAAAACTAATGGGTATTTTTGCTAAATAAGGCCTGATTCAGCCAAAAAAGATAGACTAGAGAAATCTGCATTGCACATCGCTCTAAAAAAAGCGCATTTATACAAGTCCTGATGCTATGGCACACTAGAATTTTCCTAATAGGAACTTTGCAAAAAGTCATTTATTAATTAAGATGCTTTTTAATATTGTTTTCTTTTTAGAATGCAACAATGGAACTATGCAACTCTATCATACATTTGCGAAGTTGTAGTTGTGAAATATAATTCCTTATGTTTCTTTAAATAATTGGGGCAGATATTCTATTTGGACTGGAAAGCTCCTTAATCTTTCATGAACTTTCTTCTTGAAAATATAGAAGACTTGCTGCATATCAGTCACACCATGACAGAAGGAGATATTGATGATAAAGACTGGGATACATGTATTATATGCTTCTCAGGTCTAAATTTACGCTACCAACCATAATAAGCATAAGTTCATACTCATTTCTGTAATGATTACCCCTGCCATATGAAACTAGCTTAGCCTGTGGTATATTTATTTGAGTTAGAATATTAAAGTAAATAGTTTCAACCCAAGGTTTAGAAAAATTGCAACACTTTCTTGATGGCTCATTTTTAAACAGAACTCTTCACTTGGGGGGTAAACAGTATCAATTCTCTGAAATTTTTAGCCATCTTCAAATGCAATAATTGAATCTTAGTAAAGAAAATATCAAAATGATTCATTTTCCTTTCCCATTCAGCCTTAATACATTTTAAAGCATTCATCTGATCCTCAGCTTTTCCCTTAGAAAAAATCCACAAGGCAGCGCATGTCCAAGGAAGCTTTTGAAATGGACTTAGCTCTTAACTTTTGGGATGACATGAAATTAAAAGGCTTTTGCACAGCAAAAGAAACAACCAAGACAGTAAAACGACACTGAACAAAATGGGAAAAAGAACTTGTCTGCTACTTCTGAGACAGAGGACTAGTATCTAGAATATATAAAGAACCCAGAAAAGTTAGACTTCCCCAATAAAGGACCCAATCAAAAAACAGACAAGTGAAATGGACATTTCAAAGTATAAAGAAGAAGTACAAATGATTGTAAGTATCCGTAAGTCCCCATGAGGGACTCTATCGTTTGAATAACACAGAACTAATTTGTCTATATCTAGCTTCTTTTAGCTTTAGAACAAAGCCTTGTGCTTGCTTTGGCAGCACATGCACCAGAATACAGCCTGTATTTTTTTTTTATTCAGTTACTATGTCTTTGTAGAGCATAATGTTTATGTTCCTTCTGGGGAGCTGGTGCCCATCTATAACACATCTATCTGCCTCTTTTCATCCTCTTTACTTCCCCTCTCCCTCCATCTTTCCATCTCCTCATTTGCGAAAGATCTGACTTCCTACTCCCATTTACCTATCTTTTATTTTGCTCTGTATTTGTATTTGAGGTTTGTCACAAAAGAGAAAGCAAGCAACATTATACTTAGTCTGTCTGATTTCTTTCACTTGACATTATGGTCTCCACGTGTATCCATTGTCACACAAATGACTCAAGATGATGTTTTTTTGGGGTGGAGGCAGAGTAGAACTGCACTAATGTGTCATCACCAGGATGTCTTCATCCATTCATCTGCTGATGGATATGTAAGTTGCTTCCAAGATTTAGCTGCTATGAATTGTGCTGCACTGAACGTGGGTATGCGTGTCATCTCTGTAGTATGTCTTTAACTCTTTGGGGAAGATACTTAGAAGGGGAATAGCTGAGTCCAATGGAATTGATAGTTTTAATTTTTGCAGAACCTCCATACTGATTTCCATAGTGGTTTACTAGGTTACATTCCCGTGAGCAATTCAAAAGGGTCTCTTTTTCCCTCTGCAGCCTAGTCAGTATTTGTTATTACTTCATTTCTTGACAATACCCATTCTTTCCTGGGTAAGATGGAGTCGCAGTCGCTGTTTTAATTTTCATTTCTGTAATGCTCAGTGCTGTTGAACATTTCCTTAAATACGTATGGATCATTTATACTTGTTTGAAATGTCCATTTCACTTGTATATTGTTTGACTGGGTCTTTTATTGGGGGGAGTCTAATTTTCTGAGTTCTTTATATATTCTAGATATTAGTCCTCTGTCTGAGAAGTAGCTGGCAAATTCTTTTTCCCATTTTATACAGTGTCGTTTCACTCTCTTGGTTGTTTCTTCTGCTGTGCAAACCCTTTTAAATTTGATATCATCCCATTTGTTGATTCTTGCTACTATTTGCTGTGCAACCAGGCTTCTGGATTCTTATACATCAGCTGCCTCACAGGCTTAATTCAAGGTACATATATTTCATGACCTAATAAGTTTTATACAAGACCTCCCTGTGTGAGACAGTATTGCCACTTTCAAGATTTTACAAGGCTGGAGAGTTTGCAACAGCGCTTGGTATACTGCAAAATCCCACAAATGAGATGGTTGGCGACATCACTGGGCCGTCAGAACTCTCACAGTACGTGCACGACCTATTCGACACCCGTTTAACTGAAGTGTTTTGCTAGGTGCTAGGAAATAAGGCATGATTGGTAACTCAGCAAGCAAAAAGCAGGGATCTGGAAAGCTTAAGCGCATTTCACCAGCACCTCCTAGGGGCCACGGGAGGGTATGGGACGCGGAGGTGGGTGTACGCTCGGGACCCTTCCCGCCAGCTGTCAGTTTCACCTCTCTTACACGCAGGAGTCCACCCCTCCGTACCGCCCAGAATACTAAAGTGCTCTGGTGACTCACTGAGGCCTTCAGAGGTCTAAACAAACGGCTTGAGAGACCCATTCGATCGTTTGAGGAAACACATACTAACAAACAGCGACTGCAAACTTCGCCAAAGACTCCTAAATTTATAACTTGTCCCTTTGGAGCACGGCCTCGTCATGACAACGAAACCCCTCCGAGATAGCACGCACTCCCCCACCCACACGCGCACCCTGAGCCACGGATACATTTCCAGGATGCAGCCCCGGGTGAGACGCCGAAGTTTAGGGCTGTACACGCTCTGACTGGTTGCCGGGAACGAGGGCTGGGAGGCGCTGGTGCGAGAGCAGACCCCGGTTTCTGTAGGAGTTGCTGTTCCAGAGAATTCATTACTCTCTAATTGTTCTGATTTTAGATCAACCGAGCGTGCCTAGCGGTGGTGGAGAAAGAGATTGAGGGAGGAGGAGGGGGAGACTGGGACAGAGACAGAGACAGAGACAGAGACAGAGACAGAGACAGAGACAGAGACAGAGATTCGCCTCGCCTAGAGGGCTCGGTTTTCCCTCCAAATCCTTTTCCAAGCTCCAAGCACTGGCCACGCGTGCGTTCGTCCCAGTCCTGCTTGACACTGAATCACGGATCCAGCCCCTGGTCCCCACTTCATCAGCGGCTGTACCGCGCGCTGCAGGTCCCGCTGGGGGTCCCGGGTGCCCGGCAGGGGAGAGGGCAACGCGCCCTGGTGCACACTCAATCCTTCCTAGCACCTTGCAAGCCCCTCCGGGAGCACGCACGTAACAGCACAGCCGCCCCCAACGAGAGAAACCGGGAAGTGGGCTCAGCGAAGAGTAGGAAGCTTTCTCCCTGGCAGGCCTGCAATTAGGCAGCCGCAGAAGCCAGGCAGCGGCGCTTCCCACCTGCTGCCGTCCCTACCCGGCTGCAACTTTCTCCTCCTCGGCCGGAGCCAGCTCCGCGAACAGGCTCCGAGGGTGGAGGAGGAAGCGGCTGCAGGTTCTCTTTGCTGGCAGCTTCTGTGGCTGAGGGTGTAGCATCCTCCCCTCCTCGCGGGCTGCGATTGGCCGAAAGAGGCCCGGGGGCGGAGCCAGTAGGCCGGTATCGCGTGGACCGCCTCAAAAGAGCCCAGGATATTGCAGAGCGCACTGGAGTCCTGGCCAGCGCGCAGCCTTCCCGGCGCCGGCAAGCTGGGTCTGGGGAATTCTGTTTTGCTTCGGCTCACTCACTTTTACAAATCACTGGATCTTACATGCCTCTGTACCTCCCACTTCGACTCCATGTCTCCCGGCTCCTGCGCCAGCAACAGGTAAGGACTGCCGTGTGCGTTTACTCCCTTCCTTCTCTCTCGCTGTCTGCGTGTCCTGGGGAGTGGACGCGGGACCCAGTCCCCTGCCCTGTCCTAGCCTTGCTCCTCCAGAGGTGCCCGGCTGTCATGCTCCTGTAACGCTGTCTCACGCTTCAGAGTCCCAGCTCCTGTCTATACAGTTTGTGTGCGCACCAGAACATCCTCAAGAGCTAAAAATACTAAGACATGCTTGGAACAGTTGAGCAATAGAAGCAGACTTCGCTGCAGCATCTGTTTGTGCTCATAACTTCCAGTGCACCAGCTGTAGCGAGATACAGGGTCTGGAGGCAAGGGCGAGAGGCTGTGCTGATTCCCCTTCTCAGCGGGCGGAAAAAGGTGGTGGTGGCAGGCGGTGGGAGGTGCGATCCGAGTCTGGGTCTCGGATCTCGGCAAACCTTGGGGCTCAGCACTATTCTGGATCCCTCGATCTTGGCTGGTTTTTTTTTTTTTTTTTTTTGGTCGTTGCTTGAAGGACAGCTTCTAGTTCCAAACTGAGAGAGCGTCTCAAAGTTATTTTGCTAGGGAGAGAGAACAGGAGCCCACATTGGATTTCAGCCTGAAGACCGCAAAACTTTCACATTATACAGTGTCTCTGCCCTAAGCGATTTGTTATTCTTAGTAATCATGGTGTAAATGCTCAGCTTGAAGACAGCGTGGTTTTAGGGAAGCAAAAAAATCAAAACGATTTCATTCTGCAAAAAAAAAAAAAAAAAAGATTGCATCATAACTTGAATTCACCATGACAGCTTAAAAAAAAAAAAAGAGATAGAAAATGAGTAGTTTAGTGTCTGTCCGGGTAAAGCCAGCGAGTAGCGTGGTAACTAAGGTGAGGGTTTTTTTTTTCTTACATAAACGCAGAGTGTACCTGTTAGGAAATAAGGTGTTCGTTGAAAACCTGTTTTGATATGCAAAGAATGCATATTGTTTTCCTTTCGCATTCATAACCAGCAGACCGAGGCTGGCCCTTGGAAACCACTGTTGTATGTCTGCTTTGCGCTTGGTGGTGTCTTCTTGTCACATCCAAGTGGGTCACTTTCCTTTGCTGTGATCCAGAATAATCCTGATGCTCAGAAGGAGGGAGAGGTGCTACTTGGTAGGGAAGCTGAGAGTTGAGGTCAAGGTCACTTTACTTTCTGCCCTTTTTCCCTCCTATATGGGGAGCACTTCATCTTTTTAATCAATATTATCAGTTTTCATAAGGAATAATTGTTTTACACCCCTGTGAATTTGTCTTTTTTAAAAAAGAGTCCTTGTATGACTTTTGAGTCATCTGAAAGATTGTCCACATCTTTACCTGCACTCTGCTGCAAGTTTGAGACTGTTGGGTGGGTGGGTGGGGTATACATGGTTGTTTACCAAACATGTTTGGTGAGCATATGCAAATGCCAAGAAATGCCGCGTGCATTGTTGAGGGTGAAGGTCAGAGGCGGAGCTCACATGGATAGATGGGTGTCCCCCCTCCCCTCTCCACTCTCCCCTCCTCCCCCTTCTGTTTACTGAGCTTCCAAGAGGTTGCTTTGCTAGCAGTTGTGCTCACGTAGCAACTTGTACCCAAAGCACACTCAGGCTGGTCTATATGGCGTCAGCTGGGGAATAGCTGCTCTGAACACTCATTAACAGACCTCTCTCTTAGCTCAGTACAGGTTGGTTTTTCTTTTTTTTTTTAGAAACTTTCTTATTCACTACATACCAAGACTGTATCGTACAACACAAGTTATTCTTACTATTCTTCACGATTACCTTTTCCAAGCTTTCTACCTGCCCCATTAGAGTGATTCCCTATAGAGTAAAAATCAATTTAGATGCCCCCCTTTGTACCATGTGATCTCCTTGACCTTGTGTTCATCCAGGGCTCTCTCTCCCTTAGCGTCTACCTAGAACTGAAGCATTGAACTATTTCTTTCCCATTGCTTGTGCTTAATTTTGGATCAGCCTATAAATAGTCTTAACATGGACCGCACTACATGTAGCCTTTTCAATTTCCCAGAAGCACTTTCTGCAGTATTTCTACTACTTACGGCCTGGGTAAAAATGATTATCTGTATGTCACTGAGTTTACTTCCCATCCTTTAAATATTTGAGCCAAAAGGGAAGTTATACATCGTTCATCAAATCGAATATCTCTCCTTTGGAGCAATAGCTATCAAGAAGTCAAGTCACTTAATGTTCCTATCTATTCTCAATCAACTCTTTCTGCAGATATTATTTGGAATAATGTGGCATGGGAGTCCTTTTTATTTTTATAAGAGCTTTTTCCAGATGTTCATGAATTGATTGTTTCTAATGAGAGAGAATTGGGAGAAGAAATTTTCTGCTCCACTGGGGCATGTTGCAGGTTAACAGTAAAGGCAGTTACCTTCCCAGACTTTGGTAGGTTCTACACTTTTGCTGTATCACCAAGCCCACAAAAGTCTAATACACGTGAGCTACAGGCACACACATGCATCTATTTGGGGGCATATCTGTTTGAAGTGATAAAAATTTCCATTTTGCCAAAGGAAAAAAAAAACTATTTTTCCTTTTCCAGGAAAAACGTTAAAACTTCTAAATGATGCTCCACATGTGGAAGAAATTCTGTCATTAGCATTGGAAATAAGACAATAATAGTCACTCAATACAGACTATTTTCAAGATTCTAAAGGAGGGGAGCTATTCATAGGAAGTTGGTACTGTGTGAGTGGTGGAATTCAAACAAATGTCCTGGGGTCAAGAGTTTTGGGAAGTCATAATTCAGATTTTAGATTTCATGTGCTTGTTACATTTTCATCTAGAAATGGTACAGAAATAAGCCCCAAGAAATTTGAGACTCTATACTCATGGTCTTCATGGTAACTGATGAAAGGCTTGTTTTGATTCTTAAAAAGGGAATTTCTTAGTGTCAGCCTTATGATATAAGTTTCCAAAATCAGTCACAGTTGAAAAATATAAGCATTCTTTTAAAAAGCTCCCACCCCTTTGGTAAAGTACACCTGCATTTGCTGTTTTGTGGCTGTGTCTGTCTCTGTGTAGAAATGCTTGGCTGTTTCATGTGAGCCAAAAAAGCTGAAATCATTGTTAAAAAAAAAAAATTCTTTCCATGTCCAGAATCTAGAACCCTGAAGAATAAGATTCTTTTTTTTTTTTTTTTTGCTTTTGTCCCAGTGCAAACTTCATAGCAAAGCAGACAAAACACTGAGCAGGTGGAAGGTTGAGAATGCACAGTAACTTCTTTTTATAAAGTAATTCAAAGGCACTTTCAAATCGGGCATCATTTAGGTGTCAAAAGCTGCCAAAATGTAACACACATTGCAATTTTCACAGATGACTAATCTCAGGAAAAATGTGTTGGGGCACATGCTTGCATAATAACTTGGATATAGAAGGAGAAGTCAAGAGACTGTAACAAGGCATTTTCAAAGACAATGCACCTTCCCTCTTGTTAAAGGGATGCACAACACCAGGATGAATGATTTGCCTTAGTTGTTTGTGGCTGGCCCAGCTGAGCCTGGTTCTAGTAACTGCTTAAACTTCACATGATTTGCGGGGAGAAAGAAAAAGTGCTGGTTTCATAATCTGAGCTTCAGCAGATTTCTGATCCTCTCTACATGTTGTTCATTTCCCCTCTTCATGGCAAGAGATAAATTTGATTGTTTGGAAGGTTGAGAGCCACTGTATCTTTTTAGTTCTAGGGTTTATCAGCTTTGTTAATATACGTTTGGTAAGGGAAACACCGTAGATTTTCTCACAGGCATGTGTTAGACAAGGAAAAATGTAGTTTCTTTGGAGTCAAGATGGAAAGTTAAAGCAAGTAGATAGGTTCTTTTTTTTTTTTTTTTACCGAGGGGAGAATGAGACAGTAGGAGAGGACTGAAAACTCCTGTTTGCTCATGTTAGGTGAAGGTGAGTGCCTTCTCCATAGGAACCTATGGCAAACAGAGCTTGAAGTGAAAGTAAGCTCACTGGCATTTATGAGCTACTATGATTACAAAGTTGTCTCTGTTCAAAGGGACACAGCTTTGGATCCACATAGAAGGAGTGACTGCCTTATCTAAATCCACTAAAGACCTGGTCTTTGGGCTCAAAGGTGCTTACTTCCTAGTCTGTCATTACACACGGCAAGCCCATCTCTGGAGAATTTCAGGACTCTTATTGCTAGGCAACAGAACTGCTCTCTTTCCCCCAGAGCAAATTTGTGTCTTCAAGTCAGAATCACTTGCACTAACAGAGATGTTATCAGGCATTGCTGCACAGTGGCTGCTTGCAGTGTGTGCAGTGAGGGAGCAAGTCCAAACAGTCCCCAGAAGTTAGGACTTCCAGCATCCATGTCAGATAGTTTTGGGGGCTGCATGCTCAGCAGTGATCACTGAAACAAAATAGTGTATATTTCCCAATGTCCACCTTGTCATCCAGGGCTCCAGTGGTTTCCCAGGATTCACGTGTAACTCAGGGAATCTCAATGCTGCACTCATATGAAATGTGGTCTAGACATGTCCTAGTTCTAAAAGCTCTGACAATTCTTGAAATCAGGAAGTCATTCTTGTGTCTAGTACCTTGAGAACCTAGCAAGTAGGGAAAACAAAAGAGAATTTAGCTGTGAGGCAGACCTGGAGAACAGAATATTCTAAATCAGTGGCAAGAAAGAAAAAGAAAAAGGACCTTAAATTTTAGTTGAATGACTAATATAGATACCTCACCTCTGTTTAACAACTCTGTGCTTTTCAATAAAATTTTAAAATATCTTTCTAAGGGACAAATAAATGAAAACCCCTACAATTTATTGCAAAACATGTTTATAGCTGATCCTGTGTTTTTGTTGGAATAGGATTTGCTGCCTAAAACTGTAGGACTCTACTGAGAAAGACTTCTTTTGTAACCACTAAATCTCTTTTCTTACAGGACATGTTCTCTTGATGTCAGCTGAGTTACTAAGGTGACTCTTGCATGTCAGTAAACCAACCTTGGTAGAATCCCAAGGCTCCCGCAGACACCCATCTCTCCTCATTTTTGTGTGTGTGAGTCCTCACTGAACATTCAAAACTGTTTCTCCAAAGGTTTTTCCAAAAACTCAGACTGTTTTCTAAAGCAGAAGCACTGGCGTCCACAGCAGAAGCGATGGGCAGTGTGCGAACCAACCGCTACAGCATCGTCTCTTCAGAAGAGGACGGCATGAAGTTGGCCACCATGGCAGTTGCCAATGGCTTTGGGAATGGGAAGAGCAAAGTCCACACAAGACAACAGTGCAGGAGTCGCTTTGTGAAGAAAGATGGCCACTGCAATGTCCAGTTCATCAACGTCGGGGAGAAGGGACAGCGGTACCTTGCGGACATCTTTACTACATGTGTGGACATTCGCTGGCGGTGGATGCTGGTTATCTTCTGCCTGGCTTTTGTTCTCTCGTGGCTGTTTTTTGGCTGTGTGTTTTGGTTGATAGCTTTGCTCCACGGAGACCTGGACGCATCTAAGGAGAGCAAAGCCTGTGTGTCGGAAGTCAACAGCTTCACGGCTGCCTTCCTTTTCTCTATTGAGACCCAGACAACCATAGGCTATGGTTTCCGGTGTGTCACAGATGAATGTCCAATTGCGGTGTTCATGGTGGTGTTCCAGTCCATTGTGGGCTGTATCATCGATGCTTTTATCATTGGCGCAGTCATGGCAAAGATGGCAAAGCCGAAGAAGAGAAACGAGACCCTTGTCTTCAGTCACAATGCTGTGGTTGCCATGAGAGATGGCAAGCTGTGTTTGATGTGGCGAGTAGGCAACCTTCGGAAAAGCCACTTGGTAGAAGCACATGTTCGAGCACAACTCCTCAAATCCAGAATTACTTCTGAAGGGGAATACATCCCCTTGGATCAAATAGACATTAATGTTGGCTTTGACAGTGGAATTGACCGTATATTTCTGGTGTCCCCAATCACTATTGTCCATGAAATAGATGAAGATAGTCCTTTATATGATTTGAGTAAGCAGGACATTGATAACGCAGACTTTGAAATTGTTGTGATACTAGAAGGCATGGTGGAAGCCACTGCGATGACGACACAGTGCCGTAGCTCTTATTTGGCCAACGAGATCCTCTGGGGACACCGCTACGAGCCAGTGCTCTTTGAGGAGAAGCACTACTACAAAGTGGACTATTCAAGGTTTCATAAAACTTATGAAGTGCCCAATACTCCCCTTTGTAGTGCCAGAGACTTAGCAGAAAAGAAATATATCCTCTCAAATGCTAACTCATTTTGCTATGAAAATGAAGTTGCCCTCACAAGCAAAGAGGAAGACGACAGTGAAAATGGGGTTCCCGAGAGCACCAGTACAGACACAGCCCCTGACGTCGACCTGCACAACCAGGCAAGTGTACCTCTAGAGCCCAGGCCCTTACGGCGAGAATCGGAGATATGACTGACCAGTTCGTTCTCTGGAATATTTACATAACAACACGGTCTGTTGGTCAGAGGCCCGAAACAGTTATGCAGACGACGGTACTGGTCAGGAGGTGGGGCAAGGCAGGTGGCCGCAGGAGACCGAGGCTAGCACATGTGATTTTGAGAAAGACTGTCAGCCCGATGCTTGAGGTCAAGTACTCCAGAGGCCTCCTTGGGACTCAATGGCACATATATGTTATACAATAAGTTATGGGTTTTTAATGTATTGTTTTGTGTTTTTACAAAACTTGAATTTGCAGGCAATCTTTGGTTGGGTATCTGACTTATCCAGAATGCTTCTCTTTAGGGAACAAGAATGTTTTTAATGGCATAACAAGGCAAGACTTTGCCTTAATTTTTGAAAAGCTGCTAACTACATGAACACAAATCGTATTTTTGTTGTAGTGTAGTTTTTCTTTTATGTAATTTAAGAGTCAGTGTTGAACTTTGTTGAAAGCTCATGATGCACTGCAAAGTGGCAAGTATTTGGCTATTAACTGCCAAAATGAGAGCCTGATTTTTTGAGGCCAGTAATTTGTTTGCTATAATTGATCTCTCTCTCTGTCTCTCTCTCTCTCTCTCTCTTTTTCTTGGTTACATAAGGGCATTATGTAACACTAGCCAAATGGTAGCCTCTGGGTTTTTTTTTTTTTTTTCTTTCCAGGATATTAATGGGTTATCTCAAATTTTAAGTTAGACTACCTAAAATGAATACCAAAGATAATGCACATTTTTGCACAATGGAGCTTATACTAAAAAGAAAAGAAAGCCCCATGGATTGCCTTGAAATCAAGAGACAATAACTTTGAACCTCAGCAAGACCTTGCAAGGCCTGTTCATTTTGCACCTTATTCAGAAAACCGATCATCCAAAACAGAGTCTAGTAAGTGTAGTACTTTTTAAATTCTGTCTTTTTCAAGTACCCCTCTTATTGGAGTAGGAGGAAGGAAGGGAAAGTACCATCCACACACATCCACACCTTCCCCTTGCTCCTGCTGTAGTGCTCCTAGGTTAACTCATAAAGTGAGCGCTGATGAGACGCTCTTACATTTGTCAGGATTTTCCCTCTTTGCACATTCCAACACTTATTCCATAAGATAAGGTCCCAGTGGACTTTGCCTGCATTCTGGCATCCTCCCACAGGGGCCATCCAGCCTCAAATGGCAGTAGTTAAACTTTTGCACCCAAATTCATAACCTTGACTATCAAGGACATGTCTAGCTTTGCATCACCTTAGAAAAGATGCCAGGCCTGGCCTCTTGGTTTATCTCTCTGATCAGCCTGTCTGGAGGGACACTTTCAGTGTGGGAGCAGGTTACAGATGATGGGGGTGGGGTCATGGGGAGGTGTAGACAAGCCTCTTTGATGCAACACTTTGGCTCAAGTATTCACAAGCCAGCGGAAAATTGCTTCCTTTTTATTGCAGAGGGCAGAAACGAGAATGCTTAAGTATTTTAGGATCAAAGATAGTCATAAAATCATGGAACACAATCACAGGTAAACCTGATAATAGCCCCAAAGGCTTATTTCTTTCTATGTGTGCAGATGCATGACCACTGTGAGGCAAAACATGACTTCTTGTGATGCTCAAGAGCAGGTTTCTAGGGACACACTGTTTTTTGGAAGTTTTTCCGGCCTGGCTGTCTGCCTTGCTAGAAACAACTCCTCTCCCCCAGCTCAATAACAGAACTCTTATTTGGGTTTAAAGTTCCCTATTCGTGAATTCTGGGGTGGCTGACTTTTCTTTTTAATTGGAGTCTCAAAATCAACTCTCTTGTGGTATTATATCCTGGTATGCCATTAAAAAACAGCTTGTTCTAGAATCCTGTACCTTGTAAATCTGTGTTTGTGATAGTCTCTGGTTTTTGACAGCCATATATGAATGCAGTGCCTGCAGAAATATGACGGATTCTGCTGTTTCCAGCCTTCCCACATTGATGGGTTTGAAATCCATGGGTTATTTTCATTGAAACCAAGAGAGAGAGGTTAAGCAAGTGGATGTTATTTAAAATCTAGATTGAAAGGCAGATTTGGGAAGTTGTTCAAAGAGTTAGAGGAAATGTGGATGAGAGAATTTATAGAATGGACAATAATTTGGCCTTTGACTGTAAAGAGGCTATCGAGGGCTTCAGCTGCTGCTATTATGATGTTTTGCAAAGGAAAATAATCAAACCAAAGAGTATTCAGTGACATGTAAATTAAATGAAGATGCAGAGGAGAATGAGGGTGACCACACAGGAGGCCCTCTCCCCCAACCACACAGTGCTCCCACTTAAAAAGCCCTGGGATATTTGAAGGGGGTGCGTGCAAGGACAAGAAAGAGGGAGGGAAATCTTTCAACTTATTTCCGAAAGGGAGAAAATAAAATCTAAAATTTCTGGTGCACAGGTTTGTTTTTCTTTTTTCAAGAGAATTTTGCAGAAGCTATGTTTTTAAAGTGTACATTTTATAAAGTTTATCAGATATTTTCATATTTAAAGCCAAATGTAAATAGAAGTGTGTAAAGCAAAAAAAAAAAAAAAAAAAAAGGAAAGGAAAAAGAAAAAAAAATTTGCCATAGAAAGTATAATTTCCGTGCAGCGATTTCTGCAAGCTAGTACCTATATGCTACCGGTTAGCATGGTTTCAGCAAATATTTACCAGCCCTGTAAGGTTCGTATTGCTATGTTGTTCTGTTATTTATTTCAGCATGGACTGTTCATTTGAAAGCTTTTCATAGTTACTAGCATTTTAATAGTTACAAGCTTTAAATGCTGTTTTGTTGTTGTCAAGAGCCAAGACACAGGTAATGCACGGCATTTATTGCTGCATTTCACCTTGAAAATAGTTGTCTTTATCGACTGGGTCTCCTTAACCAGCACAGCCTGTCACTAGGATGCCGTTGGAAGGGACTCACCTTGAATATCTGGGGTGGATTCTCAGATGCGTGTCGCTTCTCTATTGCAAGCAAATCCCTAATGAGTTTCCTTAGGAGCTGTTCCCTTTTAAAGAATGTTTGCCCATATCTGGATGGGTATTATATGTGGGGGGTTGTAGATTCCCGGTTATTCTATTTTTAAATAAGAGGTAGACAAAGTGAATTCTATTTTGATTATTGAGAAAGGAATAGTTTTCTATCCCTCTAAGAGTATACTTGAATCAGACATTTTAAGGATGTCACTATAGCACTGTAGTCATTTCCAAATTCCTAGAAGAAGTTTGTTTTACTTGGTTTTTGTTCTATTACTGCATTATTTCTTCCTTTTATTTCCTTTGTCCCATGCATAGTCCCATCTCAAATCTCTCTCTGTGTTTTTGAAGAGCTGTGTCCCCCAAATCATGTTCCTTTTACAAATAATAAAAGTGAATTTATATTTTATAATAAGCCATTTGGTAAAGGCAAAAAAAAAAAAAAAAAGCTTGTCCTGAGTAGAATGAGGTCTTTTTCACTCTGTGTCTCATAATGTCAAGGGAGAAATTAAAAGTGTTGCACAGTCATGTTCCCACCCACCACCTTCAGCAAACTAGAATTTCCTTTCTAGTATCGTGAGGTTTCAGCTCTGGGGTCCAGTGAGTTGAACAATTTTGGCCTTTGACAATCACGTTAGTTATTATTTTCCCATTTGCCATCTTTTTGTATCTACCGTCTTCCTATTGTACTGCACAAACCATGGATTGTACATATTTTTATATATTATGTCTTATTTTATTATTTCTAAATAAAAAATTAAAAACTGAAAATGAATTTGTGCAAGAATGGTCTGTCCCCCTCTATAGTTACCATGGAAACACTGAAATACAAAGCAAATGTTCCCAAACAATAGTACAAAAACCCTGATAGTTTGGATGAATAGGGGCATAGAAATTACCTGAATGCGCAGGTGCGTTGGAATGGCAGATTAGTTTAATCCAAGTTAAAGGAAGTCAAGCTCATATTTTGTTTTTGGACAGAATGGTCCAGGTAGAAAGAGGATAGAAAAGACCAAAATTAACCAAAGAAAGCTAACATAAACACTATTAGGGTTAGATTTCAATTCTCTGGGTAGTAATAAACAGTTACTCCTATTGAGTCTTGACAATATGTAGGTTTTTCCTTGTATACTATTTTATTCATTTTCCAGAAAGTAAGTCAGTATTATTATTTTCTTCTTGAGTACCAAGACTTGAAAAATAGGTAACAGAAAGCTAAGGAGTAAATACTTTTATCTTTGTAGAACAGTTTTAGGCCCAAGTAAGCAATATGTCCCTGTAGCCCCAAAGGAGTCACAGACAATGTGAAAATGCACAAATGTCACAATTCCAGGCAGTAGGTCCAGTTTGGTTTCCAGCCTATTATTTGTCAATTGCTGCTACAGATGAAAAAACTGAGACTGAATTTTAAAGTTAATAAGTCACTGAGATGGTATTGGAATTTAGGATTTTTTGTTTCCAAGCTCCCTTTACGTCAAAGAATTCCATACTGTCTCAGGACACAGAGTTAGGAAGAATACGCGGTCTCAGAGGAAATGTCACCTCCTCTAGCAAATTTGGGATAAAGTGTTTTTGCAAGTGGGAAATAGCTGAGAACATTTGCTTTTTGAATGATAGTTTTCTCCTTTGTAACATTTCAAACATGGGCCTATTCTTTACCAATAGTAAATCATTTAATCCTTTTTATTTTGTTAGTATGCGTTTGCAGTAGACGAAGTTTGCATTTGTCTTAGCGAGCAGGTACTTGTACTTAACATGTCTCAGTTCCTTTTCTTACCCTTCCCTCTCCCTTCCATCTGCCCCCCTCCCTCTCTGGATAACATTGCCCCATATTCACTAGCATTGCTGGTTATTATTATTATTTATTATTATTATTATTATTAGTTCATGTTTCTGACCTATGTTTACACTCACTGTGGGTATTTGGCTCAGGTAGGAGACCCCTCTTAAATCTTTTTAAGTCCTCTCCTCTCTTCCTCCGCTTACTGGAGTCCCTTTAATCTTAACAGCAACCCCATGGGGCTACCATTCTTCACATTTAAGGAGTGGAAAAACTGAACCCCACAGAAGCCCTTGTCCAGTGCACTCAGCCAAGAGAGGGCAGGAGTTTACTTAACCCCACTGGTCCACACGGGGCTGGTTTGACTCCTGTTTCCCCAGACGGGTTCCCTCCTCCGGAGGCAAGTGCAGCAAAGCGTCACCATCTCCTCTGCCTCTGCACTTCCTCTCCTGAGTGACGAAAATGTGCCCTTTTCTTTACCCACACAGGAAGCAGGAGCACAGAATCCCTGCCTCTTTGTAACCCACAGCTCAATTCTCTGTTTCGTATCTGGAGAGCAAGAAGAGCGCATTAAGGATAGAATAATTACAAACCTAAACATTGGCTGTGGGATTTCAGAAAACTGGAGCTTCAGATTAATGTCAGACCTGTCTCTAGGCAAAACCACAGAGCCTATTACTAACCAGACTGCAGGCTTCTAAGCACCTCTTGCTCTTCTGCTTTCCTCCCCCGACAGGCAGTCAAAGGTGTAACAGGATCCTCCTGCCTTGCGTCCAGTATGCTTTCTGCCTATCATGGCAAAGTCACATTGCCAGCTGACTGCCTACAGGCCTTGCCTGTGTTTTTATTTCTGTTTAATTAAATCTTTATACAAAAAGCAACCCCGCCTGGAAATTCTTTTTCTGCCAGGGAGGACTCCTTTTTGATGGACAGCAAACAAGGTTTCTAAACTCCAGCCTTCTTAAGCAACATTTTCTCAGGTGACACTTGCAAATAACAAAATAGGTAACAGAAAGGTACATCTTCGTTTAGAAATGTCCCTTGTAGGACTAGCAAATCTATTCCATCAATTGGCTTCGTTTCCCTCAATTTAAGTGCGTTCATGTATACAGGAAGGAAGGCTAGTTCCGTACCATTTAAGAAATGCAATGAGCCCTGTCCATGACCAGCATGTTTCAAGACCTCAGAGTCCTTGTTTTTCAAAAAAGTTTAGAACAAGGAGCCTAATGGTCTCATGATTACAGTCACTGTGTGAGAGTTGTTACATTGACTCACAAAATTTTTCATAATCATAAGGTGATCCTCACAAAGCACAAGAAGAGGACTATGGAGCACCTGGCTCTTGAATAAGGTGTCCAACGGTCCCAGTTTGCTCGTGAATGAGGGATTTCTAGGGCAAAGGGCTTTTAGTGCTAAAACTGGGAAAGGTGGGCAAATGGGGTGTAATCAGTCCCCCTGCTTTGGAAGCTGGAGCTGTAGAGTGGTTAGGGTAAGGAGGCAGCATGACAGTTAAGAAAGATGTGGCAGCGCGAGATGAAGTAAGGTGAGCCTACTTCTGGACATGAGCTTTCCTAAATACCAAAAATAATAACAGTGAATAATTATGCTTAAGTGGTTCTCTCCAAATAACTGTAACTCATTGTTTTGGGAGAATGGTTTCTTTTTATTTTTTTACGGTACTGGGGATCGAACTCAGGACCCTGCGCTTGCTAGGCAAGCGTTTATTCCACTGAGCTATATCCCCAGCCCTAGAATGGTTTCCTTAAATTCCAATTCTTGGCCTTGTTTAATAGGGGATAACATATATCCTTTAAAGCTTCATGGGGTGACTAAGGATAATATGCGTATTACATCCTGGTGGCATGTCCTTTCTAAAGTTCTTATTTATCATGGAAACATCAGATGGTATTTTTTTTTCCGTTGCTGGATGTTTTCTAGCACTGTTTATGTTTTCGCTTCTAACTCACTGTGGGAAGTCAGGTTAACAGGCAGTTCTATAGATTGTCATATATGATACACTGTTGATATCATAGATCATCATTTTAGATTTATCACTTTTTTTTTTTTTTGGCAGTACTGGGGATCGAACTCAGGACCCTGCGCTTGCTAGGCAGACGCTTATTCCACTGAGCTATATCCCCAGCCCCCCTAGATCATCATTTTAGAGCATATGTAATAGAGATTATTGGAGTGATTCATCAGATACTTCTGTTTAACAGCAGAATATCGTGCAGGTTAGGAAGTCCGGTTGGCACAAAAATGATCTGGTTTGAACGTAAAGAGTTTTACGATTAACAGTACTCAATTTCAGGGACCTTTTGAGTTCAAGGTTGGGATGATATTTTGAGAGCTTGAGGCTGTTCAAAAGTTTGACTTCTAGAGAATTTCATTTATGGCAACTAAAATTTTGTGAAAGAATTATTACAGTGTAAGCTGGGTACATAAATTTCTTATATGGATTGTTTTACAGGTTAGGGAAGTGGTCAGTATGGCTGGATATTTATTTTGCCTGAAACTAAGAAAAGTAGATGCACTTTAGATGTGAAAAATACATATATAAAAAAAAAAAGAAAAAAAAAAGAAAAATACATATATAAAAATAATTACCTGTTGCTGAGAACTTAGGCTTTAGGCTTTATCTGCTCAGATAGGCATTCAATCCTTGTCCTTTTCTTACTGAAATCTTCACATAAGAAATGAATTACTTTTTTCTGGGTTGTCACTGTGGATTTAAATACTTATGTAACACTTTACTGGGAATTGGATTCAGCATATTTAACTTGAATATTTTAATTGTGGTGATTGTTTTTAAATTTTGAGTTAAATTTTACCATTAGAAATGAGCCCAGAAATCAGGAATAATTCTATTTAAATGACAAATATGAATAATTAAGATTGTAGATATCAAGCCAGGCATGGTGCTACACAGCTGCAATCCCAGCACTCAGGTGCTGTAGCCAGAGGATTGCTGGGAGTTTGAGACCCACCTGGGCTACACAGTGAGTTCAAGGCCAGGTTGACCTATACTGCAAGACTCTCAAAAAAATGTAAAAAAAAAAAAAAAAGAAGAAGAAGAAGTAAAAAGAAAAAAAATCCCACCACCACTACCACCAACAAAAAGAGATGGCAAATATTTTTCACATACAACTAATGTATGACCGTGTAGAACTTGCAGTAGGATGATTTAGTTGTTCAATGGTTCATGATTGTGATCGCTCCAAAAATGGCCCATTAGGCCCTAAAAATATGTTGCACCAACAAAGTAGATTTAGATTAAGTAATCAGCCTGCTAATATCATGGCTTTAAAGGACATTTCACATGTTTTTAGATAAACTAATGTAGCCTATAAAACCCAACACAAAACTCGACCTCTCTCCTACTTCATGATGATAATTCTTGCTTTTGCTTTCTACCTTGAATTCTAGATAAATATTATTCAAAGCATTCATGTTAAAATATACCTTAATGAGGCAAATGATTTTTCTCAACTTCATAGTATCTTAAACTTAGAAAGTGTAAACATTTAAGATGTAATAACATATAGCATTTCTTCCCTAAACCTCTCTCCAGAAACCTATATTTAATCAATTAGCCATAGAGTAATTTTTAAATATCTGTTACACCCCTTTCTTTCCTCTGCCTTCCTTCCCTCACTGACTTCCTAGACGCTGGTTTCATTAGTTCTGTGAATCATCTTTGCGTCTGCACCTCCCCAGCCCTGACACAAGGGCCAAAGGACAACACTGGGGTAAGTTCACTCCTGTCCAACAAACCAATGATTCAAATCTACTTTATACTTATATTTGTCTCATGTTTTTCAAAGTTTTGCTAAGCTGACTCTCTCTATAAAGCCCTAGTAAAGCTACTCTTCATTTGATCCTGCAACAAAGAGTATGTCTCACTAAATAGAGTTCCTTTAAAAATTTATAGACAGCTGCATCAAGGATTTGTTCACAAAACAGGTTATGAACAGAGAAATTTCAAAGGCAAGTGTATACAGTCCTTAGCAAAACACTCTGGGCAAAATGCTATCAGATAGCAACTGTTCATAGACTACCCCAGGGCATGTTAATAGACATGCCAGAGGTTTTCTTTTGTCCTGAAATATGTTTTTCTGCCAGCCATGACACCAGGGAAGAACTTCTCTTTGTCTTTTCCAAAATTAGCCAAAACTTGTAGCCAGCATCACTAGAGCACACTCCTAGTCAATAAGGCACTGAATAAGATGTCTCACTGTTGCCATAGAAACTGGAAGAAGCATTGAAACACCTTCTCTGCCTACTTTAATTTCATCTGAGTGACTTTATTGAAGAACCAAAAATAAAAAGTGCACAGGGATGAAATTATATAAAAAGCTGTATTCGATTACAAATGCAGCGCATACTTTTGCCTCTGCGTGCAGTTCCTGTCTCTTTTCCATTTGAGGACATTTGAACTATTTGAGAAAGATGCTTCATTTAGTATATAATTGAAGTGAGGCCCAGATTTACCAAGATAAGGAAATAAGTGTTCCTCCTGTATTTCTACCATTCTTGTGTCACACTAGATGTTCGGTAACAGTGCTCATTTCCAGGATATGGTCACAATGGGCCACACGAGCTCACCAGGACCAGCTGACATTGCTCTCCTCTCAGGCATTCACTAGTCTAAAATGTTCTGTGGGTTTATGACAATTTTGTAGGGTAACAAAGAGAAGTGGACAGGAGAACGTCAAAAGAGCAATGAGTGGGAGCAACCAACGAGACTTTTTAAAAATCCTGTTGCTACTTGTAATAACAGCTCATTTCACAATAGGGGGCATACGCAGGGAAACCTAAGCGCCCCAGGAGGTGGCCTTTCTGAAATGTTCACCTGAGGGGGAAATGTGCAGAATTTGGAGGGTCTTTTTTCACACCTTCTAATGGGTTGATGAATTAAGTTTGCTGGAAGAAAGGAATACATCTTCTTCCTAGTAAAATGAAGGCAGTCCTGGAGCTGCAGGCTGGCATGATTTGAAACATCCTTCAGTTGCTACTTCCTGCTTAGTAATTTGCATGAGATTGTGTGCAATATAGAATTTACTTGAAGTGGAAAATGCAAAGATACAAGGTGTGTCTGCTGAATAAGAATACAGCTTCTCTGCTCAGTGGGAGCATGCCTCATCTGATCTCTTGATTAGGATGGCTGTAAGAGACTTAGTCTTTCTGCAAGGCAAATAAGTCCTTGATATGAAGAAAATGTGGAATGAAGTTCCCCTTCAGAGAGCTGGCAGCCTGCATGTAAAAAACATAGGTAGTTCAGCTTGTGTCACTTGCAAAACTAGACAGGATACACTGCTTAAATGTCTAATGCTCCCAAAAACAAATGGACTAAAGAACTTCCACTATCTAAGACTGAAAATGTTTATGTTAATGAATCTAGAATTTCCAGACCTTTGAGTCCAGGGAAACATAACACCCACAGAAAGAGTGTTCCTCAGATATGATTTAAAACATCAGCAGTGTTGGGCTATGAGTTCAGATATGTTGGTTTCAGTTTTCTGTTCTGTTTTGTCTTCCTTGCGTTTTGATTTGTTTGTTTTTCAACCCGCACCAATCGGCAAGAACTCAACTTGCCTTTTTAAAGATATCGCTAAAATCCATTCTTAGGCAATGTCAGTTTTATAGACAATTTTAAAGTAAAGCAGGAAGAGGGCCGCTGGCACACATTCTCTGAAGAACATCAGACTTACCTTTCAGATCATATTTCTACGGAGAAACTCATTCAAGCACTGAACAAAACAGCCATGTGGTTAGTGAGATCCTCTTGCCTATAAATAGCTAGCTTTATAATCATAGAAATTCTCTTTATTTTTCCACAAGAAGTGTGACACTAAGATCCACAGGGAAATAAAGTTTAATCTCTTTGGCTTTAAGTTTGATGTCAGTACCCTAGGCTCGGAGGTCTGCTTCCATCAGCACATTAAAAATGAACTTAACCAAGGAGAGACCGATGTATAGATGAAAGGCGCTCCATTTTTGTTGAACACTATGAATGTTGATGGAATCCCACACCTGAGGACCCCATTCAGTATGTTCTTTCACTCTGTACACTTTATGTTCTGCTTGGGATTGGAATAAGGAGAAGTCATGCGAATTCGCTATTAGCTGCTAGCAAACAAGGAGCGTCTTACAACCCCCTAGGGATCTGATGCGACTGGGAGAATCGCACTGTGTTCTCAGATGTGACTCTTCCCATCAGCAAGGTGTGGGTAGACACTGGCCACTTTAGGGCCTCCTCTTTCAAACAATTCCAAGGCGAAGCAGTATCCCCAATTTTTCCCCTGTTCTCCATAAAAACTCCTTACTTGCAGAAGTGGACATACTGAGTACATCTGCAGGTAAGTTTTAGAAGTCTAGAAATTGATCTTTTGTTTCAACTTTGATTTTTTTGGTCATGTAATTATCTTTTATGGTTAGAAAAATCTGCACTCTTCAGAAAATCCTTCCATGTCAGACCCACACTTAGTCCCAGGAAACCACTGATTTCATTTTTTAAGTGTAAAGTAAGTTTGACTTTTCTAGGACTTCCATTCTATCTTTTGGAAGCCCTACATATCTTTGTGTTGATGAATCACGTCTTGA
Source organism: Dinomys branickii (assembly GCA_004027595.1). NCBI lineage: Eukaryota > Metazoa > Chordata > Mammalia > Rodentia > Dinomyidae > Dinomys > Dinomys branickii. The sequence goes on along the minus strand of PVLD010000435.1, from coordinate 78,735 downwards.
TTTTACCCTCTAACTTTTAGAAGAAAATCATATTCTTTAATCTTAAAGATCTTGGGGGTTCTGGAGTGCTAAATACATGTTTGTCCTGTTCACTTCTATCTCAACCTCCAGCTCAGGTCCTTCAACCTCTGAATTCTTTTTGTTAAATCTTCAGCAGCAGAAATTTTGATACAAAAATATGTAATTGTGATTATATAAGTTACACGTACATACACATATAAATGTGTGTGTGTGTGTGTGTGTATTTACTCCCACACAACAATTTCACATTTATGTTTTCTCTAAGGATATCTTCAATTCTAAGAAATTCTCACAGGAGCTTGTGTGGCTTTTATGAAATAGATTTAACTTCTCTCCTAACTTTTTATTTCACTGCATCCCATATCTTGAAGTATTCTTTATAATCTGATTCATTTTCTACAAAGAAATGGATGTGAACATGTTGTCTTCCACAAATTACTTAAGGAGGTTGCGCCTTCCTTGGTTCATGGAAAAATAAAAACAAACACAAATTTTTTGAGATCTGAAAGGTCATCAATTGTGTAAAAGTGCTTTGTAAATTATATAATGTTATACACTGGTTATTTGCCTATTCACAGTAGCAATTTTTTCATCGGTACAAGGCACTGCAAGAAACTCTTTGCAATGAGCTTGCACTGGAGCAAGAGAGGAAGAACAGTAATTAGAGTAATCTAATTTTAGATTTCTATATTTATGCTCTGATCTTAGCAATTAAGCCCAAAGATCTCCAATAAAGTGTCCGCAGAAGACACGCAAGCACCGTCCTGCACCCCTGCTGAGGTGCTCTATGCCGTCCCTTGTCACGTTACACCAAATGTCACCGTGTGCTTCTCCTCATTGCTTTTTCTTTCCTTTTTGATGCCTGAATCTCCAAGGGGGGAGCACATGCGCCTGAACTCTGACACTGTGTGAACGGAGGGTGGTGTTCTTGGCAAAATGCTCAGTAACAAGCCTATCAGATTACAGAACGCGTTTCCTTTATCTTGGGGCATTGGACTCTATTCAGAGGGCAAGCAGGCTAGAATTTCTCAGCTTGTGCGGACATGCTAGTCATTCTTTCTGGGAGAAGAGCGTAGCTCTCCTGCTTATCCTTTAGGAGGGTCAATGTCCCTACAAGAAAGACATTTCAAATTAGGTGCCTCAGGTACCTTCCACTGAGCAAGATGACCTTATTGCCCCAGAGTACATCTGTTTACCAAGAGCAAGAGGTTGGGCCTTCCCAGAACTTCTGTTGAAGCTAGAATTTGCCTGTAGCACGGCAGAGGTTTGGTAGTGGTTCTGTCCAGAATAACTACAGAAGAAAACTTCCTCTCCGTTGTGTCTAGACAGATTTTCTCTTACTGGATTCCAGAACACTCTGTCATGATCTTCTTTTTTCTTTGTTCTGTAGATATATTCTCCCTCACTGTTTCCATTATTGTATTTTGAAGGGCATATTTTTATCAAATCTGCTGGTCACTGAAACCTTTCTGGAAAATCAGTTGAAATAAAACACTTTTTAAAGAAAGACTCTTTTAAAAGGAAGGCAATCTTCTTTTTGAGGGGGCAAGGCACCAAGAATCAAACCCAGGACCTTGTACTTGCCAGGCAAGGGATGGGTCACTGAGCTATCTCCCTGACCTGGAAGGCAGCATTCTTGATAAAGAAGTGTGAGAACTTTCATTTTGTCTGTAGTTCCATCAGAACACAAGCAGACATACACATCCACATGCACAAGTCTTGCATACACACACACTGTCTTTGTTCAGCTACATGCAAATCTGAATTTACTGAATGAGGATATTTAGGGTCCTCACTCTTCAACAGCCTCTAATGACATGGACAAGATCCATCCTGACACTGGCGAAATCACACGATGTGGAGCACTGGGTCTGATTCACTGCCCGCTGGGTGGGAAACAAAATAATGTAAGACTATGGGTGATCCTCATTTCTTGTACAGAACTCTTCTGCATTTCATATACTCTCTATAATGAAAATATGATATCCTCCTGTCTTATCTAATATTGTCAACATACAGTTGATAATTCTCATTTTTTGATTTTTAATAAATAAATGAATGTCTACAAAAGTTCACATGGGTATAGGGTTTTTGTAGGTTTTACATCCTAATCCATATGATTGTATCATAATCCATAAGTTTTATATCCTGCATTCTCATGGTTTTTCAAAATATCTCTAAGTAGATTGTAGTAACCTGCCCACTCTGAAAAGGGTGTTCTAAAATATTAGTTGGATATTTAAATCTTTATTTAAGTATTTGAATATTTATTTATTTATTCAGTTAGGAAGGAGGTTATCTCCTTCTTGTTTTAAACATTTAGTTCTATTGAGCCGTGGTCACAAAACGGAATCTAGTAATTTATTTAAAGCATGAAGGCCAGCATTTATGAATATGCTATGGTGTTTTGAAGTGAAAGTACGTTCTCTCTTTATTAGGTGCACACATAAAATATGTACATGTTTGTTAGTTATATAATTCAAAAAAGGCGATGCCTTAAAATATTTTTATCTGTTTAATCTTTCTCTTGCTATGTGCATCCTTGTGGCACAGCTGTTCGTGCCACGTCTGTGTCTTGCCAGTGAAGCGGCACATCGTCACCTGTATTCCCAATGCCACCTACTTTCTGTGTTGCTCAGACATGTTATTATGTGTGTCCAGACTCATGACTGTTAAAGTTTCTTGGAATGTTGTAATTTTATCAAGTGAAATAATCTAAGTTTTGCTTTCAACTTGTAATTGTGTTAGTTTTCGTGATACTGATGTACTGCCTCCTTTTCTCCCTAATTTTTTTATTTTCACATCATTTTTATATGTATAACTTCATGTCATTTTTGACAAAAATATTTGCAGTTACTGTGAATACTCACATTTTCCATTTCCTTGCATCTTTGCTCTTTCCTTGCATACCACATTGCCTTGAATTACCTTTGTTTTTCCTTATGTTGGCTTATAAATATGCATTGAATTTGTTTTATTTTAGTAGTTCAGCTGATATATTTAACAACTGTAATAAAGTAAATGATTCTGCTAGAACTGTTTAGAATGTTTATTTATTTTTTTAATAAGACAAAAAACTTACGCTCTTACTTCTCTTCCTACCCTCCTACCCCTATACTGTTCTGTACCCTGTAATATATGATAAAAATAAAAGTTGAATGAATTTTAGTACATTCCCACTTTGTATTTGCTGGAAATTCATTATTCTACCTTTAGATACCATGGACTCTACAGTAATTAAAGTAGATTCCAATTTTTTTTTTTTGCTGCATCCACAGAGGAATTCTGGATTGAGTTGTAAGTTCTAGGAAATAGATCAGGTTGTTGATCTGATATTTTATAGAGCTGCCCGGCAGTCTGATTTTGAGAGCCCAGAACAATAGAACCTTCATTTAATGCTGCACATGGTGAGCACTTGCTCTGTATTTGAACAGATCTTCCAAATCCTTCTGATGAAGTAGAAACTGAGAACCTCTACACTAATGCAAACACAGACAGATGGGCTCCCGCTCAGGGATGCTCAAAGGGAGGCCTCAGAATCTACACATTTTTTTGGTTCTCAGGATGAGCATGTGATGCTGGCTTGATGACATCATCTGAGAAGCAACTGGTCTATGGCAAAAAGGCTAAGCAGGAGTCCTGGGCACTTGCCTCTACAGATCAGATCTATCACCACAGGAAATCCATTTACGTGTTCAACATTCTGCTTCCCTTAAGTAAGGGCCACGGGAAAGGTCAACTGAAGATCCAGCCACCTCTAGTTTTTATTTTTGTCTTTTTGGCTCTCTGAAGAGGCTGTGAGTTCTTTTCTTCCACATTTGCTGAAAGAGAGTGTCACAGTCCTGTATTTATCAGCAGAATAACTCAGAAGACTCCTTAAGAATCATGACTTTCAGTATTTACAAACCAGTAGCAACTTTATAGAAAAAGATGCAACAGATTTGCTAGAGGCTTTAAACAAAAGCGAGGGAAGTAAGGTCCATCAAATAGTATTTTCCTCAAACTGCGCCATAAATATTTAGACATTCAAATAACAGGCCAGAAATTTGCTTGTGTGTTTATTCTTTAGAAGCCAAATTAAATAATAAAAAGTCAAAATCAATATAAATGGTTTAAATATTATTTAAACTGCTATGGTAATCCAAACAGGAAGGAAAATAATTGTATTCTTAAATACTGATTAAAAATGAGAGAAGTATTCGGTTATGGGCTATTGAGATAAATCAGAAATAGTGGACATGATTTCGATCGATGGTAAAGATGGTAAGTAGGTCATTCCAAGTGCAAAACCTAGTATAAACCCACGTATCGATATGCAAGATCTAAAGTATATCTTGGTGACCATAAAAGAGCTATATCACCTAGGACATAAATTTTGTTCCCTGAGAACAACTGAAAATGTCTTGCAATACTTTTATTCATCACAAGTGGGTAGGAAATGCTATGGGCATTTATTAGTAAAGACCAGACACACTGTTAACCATTCCACAAGACACAGTACAATCTCCTTTAACAAAGAATCAACCAATCAAGTACGTCAACAGCATCAAAACAGAGAAACCATGTTCTATGGTGTAGCTACTTTTAAATAGTAATGCAGAATAAGATTGAAGAGGTAGCTTAAGGAGTTGACCTTCTAGGCTGAGGAGATTTCACTTGAAATAGAAAGTAGTGAGCAACTGCTGAAGTGTTTTGATTGAAGGAATAATATGACTGTGGAACCACTTAGGAAGATGAAGAGTCAAACACCAATTGTTGATTGGAGAAGTGAGAGATAAAGAAAGAAAAGAGATGAGTGGATGATGAAGAGCCCTGGCAATCTTTCAGGCGCAAGGTAATAGGTGCATGAACTTCAGAAAGGAAAGGCAGTGATCAGTTCCAAAGGTATTGCAGAAAAGAATGTACATGACTATGAACTTTTAAATTGCGAGGAGGGCAGAAGGTGGTGGAAGCTCGTCATGGCATGGATGAGCTCAGAAGCGGAGGGGTCAGGAGAGAGGGCTGCTCTGGAGGAGGGGTACACCTTGATTTTGGCGGGTGGGCGAGTCACTCATTGGTGGACACCCTATACACTGTTAGATGGTAGACAGATTCTACCTTCCATTTCCACATTCTTCAATCCATGCAATTGAGTTGAATCCAAGTTACCGCCCTCACCTGTACAGTATGACCTCCAGTAGGAGGAGAGATGGGCTGCTTCTCAGCAATTCAACCACACAATCCTCTTACCATAGCAGCATAATACTAGAGTTCATGAAATGTTTTACATTACTCAAGGGTACTAATGGTTTTTGTTTATTATCAATTGTTTGTGCTTCTATGTGCAGCTTCCTTGATTCCAGAGTTGTAAATTTAAGTTACATTTGTGCTCTGGGCATGAGTTCACATTTATGTAAATCCTTCACATGCTGGTACAAATCCACTCAAGCTGATTGTTCAGCACATCCCAACATGTATATTTGAGAGGTTTCCATGAATTACATTCTTTGTTTTAATCCAGCACTGACTCACTCCCATGTATTTACCATTGCTCCTGCTGCAACTTGACCCACAGTACTTTGTGAGCTTGATGTCTCTGCAGTGGGCAAAGGTTTGGTCCCTCTTCGTCTCGCAGCATGAGTGGAAGTAGAGGGGCCTAGGACTTAGCCACAGCCCACAGTTGATGTACACAGCAACCAGAAACAGGCGTTTTAATGTGGTCATTAGTTTGAAGCATGGCTAGTTTAATTCCCTCTGACTTATGCAAGGAACATTTGCTCCCTTTGCCGTCTTTTCTCGCGAGTCCAGCTCCATAAAATTACACAGTGATCGAATCCGTGAGTTTGATATATGCCATTCACATTCCTGCCACGCAATTTGAGATTATGCTATAAAGAACAAACATAATACAAGGCCATCAAACCCTGGTGAGTTGCAAAACTTCCTTCTTTGTCCTGTGAGCTTTTAGTCAATTGAATTATCAACGTGCTACTCTAGTTATAGGAGTATGCACATCCCATACATTTTGTTACCTGAGCTAGACTGGTTAACAGCTATCCTTAGGGCATTCCTCTCCATGACTCAGTAGCAGTCAAATTCATGCTTAAGAAGATTGAACCAGTGTGAAATCTGCTAAAAAAGTGGGCCAGCAGAGGGTATTTTCTTCTAGCCCACCACCTTCTACGAGCTAAAGAAAACCATTGTCAGGCAGGTAGATTGTCCAGTGCCACTTAGGCACCATGCTGGATATGGAGACTTATTCCAGATGACACATTGATTCCTCACCTGACCCGGGGTCCTGAGTAACCTACATCTACAGAAGGTACACGTCTCCCTCTGTGCAGGAGATTCTGTCTTCTGGATGTATTCGTCTCCCAGGCTACAATTCTCTCATTCACCATTTTTATTTTCCTGTGCAAGCTGCATTATTTACATTTCCAGAACTTAACAGAAGTCAGTATGAAAGGTTTTATATGAAAGAGTAACATAGCAGGTGGATTAAAGGTAGGAGAGGCACGAAGAGCTTTATGAAAATCACAGTTCTTTGGAACTAGCCTCGAAGATCAGATCTAGATCTAGACGTACATCTGTGTTTATCTCTGTATCTGTCTATATCTATCTGTGTGAACCATACACGTATAATCATTTTAAGTTGAAATTTGATTGAAGATCTTGTGTTTGAAGAAGATAAGGGATTATAAAAATAGTAAAGGTTGGATGATAAATAGAAAAAACCTTAGAAATATTGATTCTTGAAAATCTATGGAAGGTATTAAGATTCTTGGCCTAAAAGGCTTCAGATAACTTAGCACATATTTTATTCAATATATGTACTTACAGGGCAGATAAAAGTCTCCCTGAGATTCTGAGAAAATATCTTGCTCAGATATTTACCAGATTTTCCTGAGAATGGTAAAAGTGCCAAGTTAGTTCACAAAGACTTAAAAATGAGAAAACACCTTCAGAAATTATTCTTCCACATAAGAACTAGTCAGTGAAATTCTTTCTCCCAAATGGTTTTACCTATCTGGAACACCTTTTAGGAAATGTAAAATTCAAACAATAAAATTCATGACAATGACACAAGTTTCAAATGATGAAATTAAAGATATGGCATGAATATTGTTTTAGATTTATGGTAAGTGTTTCCAGTAGCCTTTTCCTGCCTCAATGAGAGCTTCTATTCAACTTTTGTCAAAATATGACCATAAAAGCAGAATTGGGACCTGATGCCCATTGAGGCCTAGAAGCAATTTCAGTGTGACTGCTCTTGGGTAGCCCCAAGTCTTGCAACTTTTCACTTTTCAAACACGCCTAGTACATTCACCCAGAGCTGCAAACACAATAACATTAGCTGTTTTGAAACCTGTGCAGTTTTCCATTGTCTTTTTTTTTAAAGAGTAGGAAAATTTATTGAAGTAAAGGAACGTGGAATAGGAATGGCCCCTGAAAGACAGAAAGAGTCCTGACTGGGCTGCCTATCATTGAGTTCTCAAGTTTCCTCTGTCACTTTCTTTCTTGTGACAGTGTCTGAAGAAATACTTCACTTCATGCTGTCCACATTGTGCTCTTGAAGATAGAAAAAGGATCAGTTAATCATACAGATTTAATGAAAACATCTGAGGATTTTTATTGAACACTAAAATAATTTAAGATTCAAAAGTAATGATCAACTTACACCAAGAATTTTAAAATAAGTCTTAAGCAACTTTCATGAATCCAGAAGCAAATGAAAAATGTGGGCTGTTACTTGAGGTCTTGCAGTTAAGGGTTGTGCCTGTATTTGTTAATCCAAATGAATCTCAGCTGTCTGATGTAACACAATTCACAGTATTTCAGAATAAATATAGGCATTAACTAGATACCTTCCATCTATATTCTCCAGATAATGAGTTTGTGTTGTAACTAAAGGCAAATATTTTTAATGGCAAGGAAAATGAGCTTTCAAGGCCACCAACCTGGCAGTTGGCAATCGTGTTAAAGTTACGTCTTCCTTGGAAAGAATTGCAGGAAAGCTTAAATTGTTCATGATAACTCTGGAGAACCTTTGAAACTTGTGAAAACTTTATAAAAACATGGCTTCTGAAAAAAGGCCATCAAGATTTAGGAAAGTGTTGTCAATACTGATTCTGATTGTTGCCTCTTTCTTCAGGAGTGAGATCAGTGAGGTACAACCCACTTGGGCATGTTTATAAAAATAGCAGCTCAGTTTTACAGCAGCAACTGTTTGTTTGCCATTAGGATTTTATCCTTGTTTTGATCTGTAGTTAGATAACGTAGCATAGCAAAACAATAAAATAAAAACATTTTTGCTGTGTGAAACATTATTATAAATATTTTCTCTATGATCCAATCTCATTTCATCTGTATCAAAGACTTTTAAATACATTTTACCACTATCATTTGTATTTAAAGAAACTGATTCAGAGATGTCTCAAGAAAGTTATTCAGAATTAAACTGTCATCTAGTGGTCAAGCTAATTAATTTTTTTTTTTTTTTTTGTGGTACTGGGGATGGAACTCAGGACCCTGCGCTTGCTAGGCAGTCGCTTATTCCACTGAGCTATATCCCCAGCCCCTTTACTTTAATTAATTGGAATAGCAATTTCTGCAACATTGAACAGGGGAAATAATATTATCTTATTTGAAATTTATATGGGCTGATCTCAGTTTATGTTTCTTTTCTTTTGCACTGTGTTGTAAATTACTGGTCTCCCTTTCACTGAATAACAACATCTAGATTTCTTTGAAAAATATCTGTGTTATTGAACTTGTACACTACTAACTCTGCCTTCCTATGTATGGATGTTTCTAGCCCGAAATTACTTGGTGTGAATTTACATTATGAATTTTAGAACTGTCAGTCATTTGTTACAATCAAAAGGAGCAGTAAATATAGAAAACACTCATCAAGAGTCAATTTAAAAGTCCCAGAAAATATCAAGGTACATAGGCAAAAGAACTTTCAAACACTGGATAAAGTACAGATGCTACACACATCGCACTTCCAGTGTACAGTACAACATTTTATGACTATTTGTGAGGTTAAAAGTAACTGCCAGATTAATAAGACACGTACAAGGGAATGGAACTGTACTCTCAGCACTCCGGGAGACTAAACTAGGAAGTTCACAGGTTCTAGCGAAGCCAGGGCAATTTAGTGACTTACTAAACCCTGTCTTACAAACAAAACAAAGCAAAATGAAACAATGAACAAAGACTAGTGATGTAGTCTAGTGTGGAGATCCTGAGTTCACTGCCCAAGACAAAAATACCAACCAAACGAACAAACAGAGAGAGTGAGCCAGATTGATCACTGGAATATTAATAACCTTTCAGAAATATGTTTTAAATTGTTTTGTTTTTAATTTAAATAACTTCTTTTTCTGTATCATTCAATCTAAGCCTACTGAATTTAGCATGTATAATATATGTTTACTTAATTTTAATGTTCTTAAGTCTGGACTTTAAAATTTTCATAACCTGAAGCTGCACAGCGTGACTTCATCACTAAGTTGTCATTTGCACCATTAAGTTTATTTCACCAGAGAGCAGAAAACAGATCAGTTTTCTTGGGTAACATTTAAGAGCAACAAATGACTTTAAACCTATTGAACCTGGGATTCGTTACTTCTTGCATTTGGGTTGGCCCTTCTCCACAGGATGCCCAGACAGCAGTATAAAGAGGAAGGAAAGAAGATGTTGCACAATTTTAAAGAAGGACGTGACCATGCAGACCGACAGTGACAAGCATCTGCCAAGCAAAGGGAAATGTCCATCACTCCGGGAAGGCTATGAAGAGACACTGTATCTGTGGATCTTAATCACTGTGGCTTTACCTTGCTTCACAGTGATAGAATCAAAGTTTCAGGGTTTTCCTTAGAAAGCCATAATGTGCGGATCAGCCAAGAGTCTTAGTCACTTTCTTCATCACTGGGACCCAAATCTGACACTTGTAGTTGAAAGGAGGAAAGGTTTATTTGGTCTCATAGTTTGTAGAATTTCAGTCCATGTTGCCTGCCTTCAATGCATGGCATCATTGGCAAGAAGGAGAGAGACAGAGACGGAGACAGAGACAGAGAGAGACAGAGAGACAGAGAGAGAGGGAGGATGGGAGTTGGGGAGAGGTAAAAACCTTCTAGGTCATGAATGAGGTAAGCCCCACCTCCTAAAAGCAAGCCAGCTACCAGCTTCCACAATCCAATAACCTTCCCAAGCTTCACCTGTGGTTGCATGAGCTTTTAGGTGGGCATCTAAATATATACCATAACACAGGACTCACTGCCTGTTAACAGTCCCAGTTCCAGCCACAAGGCATGGAGGAGGCAGGGAGAGGGAACATTTAAACACATGCCACTATTTTCCAAGATTTAGAAACTGCGCCTCGGTTCAGAGCAAAGTCAGGAGGGAGGCTGCTGAAGCAAGAAAAATAACCATGAACTTTACAGCTGTCTTTCTCAAACAAGAAAATAACAGCAGCAGTCAGTCATGGAACAGAGGTCTTGTGGTAGCCCAAGCAGGTGGAGAAGAGCCAAAACTCTAAGGACCTGCTCCCAGAGTAGAGACAAGTCAATGAGGTGGGACAGGGTCTGAGTCAGGAGCCTGTGGGAAAGTGAGCACGCTGATGCTGGCAGAAAGCCCAGGCCTCATGGGGAAGGGACTCCCCTTGCAGTTCCGTCTTCTGTTTCAGTTACTCACGGTCCAGAGTAGACTGAAAACATCATATGGAAAATTCCAGAAACAAACAATGAATCAGTAAGAAATAATATTGCCGATGCTATCGAACTATTAGATTTTATTATTAATTGTTAATTTCTTTACTGTGGTTCAAAGTTATGTACCTGTGGAGAAAGCATGATATACACAGAGTTCATTAGCCATGGTTTCAGGCATCCACTGGGGAGTCTTGGTTTTTGTTTTCCCATGGATAAAGGGGGACAGGTGCACTCAGGAGATTTCCTTGGAAGATAAAAAGGAAGGAAGAAGAAGGGAAGGGGTAGGGAAGGGGGGAAGATCAGAGAAGCGGGGCTGGGGTGTCTGGGGAGCCACCCCTCTTCACCACCCTTACGTTCTTGCTACACATAGATGCAGCCTTTGCTTCTGTATTGGTTTTTCTCGCAAACAAGGGCAGCTCTGGTAACGTTCTGTCTGTAGTCACATCTGGGCCAGAGCGGCACACTGTGTTCTATCTGGAAGTCACAGGACATGGAGCAATATGTAGGTCTCCTGAGAAGTCCTAGAACAAACAACAGATATAATTTCTCTTTCACACTTCTTTAAACAATCAGTACAAATAACTGAAGTAAATTTAACTTAAAAAGAGGGGCTATCTATGGGTAGCACCACCATGGAATACAAGAATATATTCTTCTACTTTAATTACTATCAAAATAAATATTAGCATTGCAGTGCCAAAGTTAGAAATAGGTTAACATTTAAACCTATGCCTTCTAAAAGTGACACATATTTTATTAGGACCTTATAAAGTTTTTTCTCTTAATTTTTCTCATATATAAAATGATGCTAATGGCCAAGTGTGGTAGTGCATGCTTGTAATCCCAGCACTCAGGAGGCTGAGGCAGGAGGACCATTGCGAATTTGAGACCAACCTGGACTGCAAAGTGAGCTCAAGGCCAGCCTGAACTGCATAGCAGGGCCCTGACTCAAAAAGACAAAAAATAAAAATAAAATAAAATAAAATGGTAGTAATATCTGGCATACAGGATTGATATAAAAATATGTACATAAGAAAAACTGATATAAACTATGTAATACAATGCTTGGTATGTTTGGGGCCTACTTTTCCACATTTTAGACAGAACTCTAATTTATCAATATTTTCTTTTTCTATACTTCCCAGAATACTGTGGGAGCATTTCTTAAAGATTTGAAAGTCATGAAGTAGAGAAAGTAAAACCTAACATTCCTGAAATGTTTCAAATTACTCCTTAAACTTAAGAAAAATAATAATACCTAAAATGTAAAGGTCATTGTTCTTGGCTGACAACATAGTATATGTTTACCTTCTATGGTTTAAACAAAATCCAAAGTTGATAGTGATTCTCTCCCATTCTGTGCTTTATATTCACTTACAACGCCAGAGACTCAGATGATAAATCTAGTACAGGCAATGTTTCAGACAAACACTGGAAACTGGGAAGCCTGGAGGGTGATTTCCTGCCATGTCACTCCATAGAGGTGGAAGGATCTCCTTGCAGAAAAACCTTGGGCACAGAGAAGCACTGCCATCAGCCAGGGAAGGAGTCTGTAATTCATATCATCCCATTTATGAAATAATTCCCACCCAGGGCGGCATCACTGTCCAAGGAGCTTGAGAAACCTCAGTGACTGGAAGATATTTCTACCAGTTAATGCTAAGGAGCCATGGATATTCTACTCTTGCAATGTGCTAGGGAGCCTGCAAATGGAAAAGAAGCCCATGTAGCTTGCACCACTCCATATATTTTACACATGTATGCACAGGAAAAAAAATATATATATATATACACACACACACACATATAAATTCAAAGTGCATACAAAAATAACACCCTTTGATAAGAAATAAATAAGATGATTGATTAATTTAATGCTTGAATTAAGATAATTTAGGAATTATCTTGTCATGCTCTGAATGTTGATTCTGAAATCAACCTCCAAAAAAATGTAACCCTTGGGAATAGAATCATATGCTCCCAACACCCCTTCTTCTGTTAAATGCTTGGTATTGCAAATGATATTGAAAAGTCATGTAATGTACTTTTGTTTTTAAACCTCATGGTCTTAAGATGCTCTCTGGAAGAAGCCATTCTTGGGTCACACTGGGTAGGTAGTAAGTCTGTGTGTGAGCCTACAGGAGTTGCACCTTCTTTAGGAATGAGTGCTTTTTAAGGAAAGATTTTTGTAGGTGGTTCTTTTTTGTTCTAGCTTTGCATTTATATTGGGTTCCACCCCCATATTCTCTCGTTTGGTTGTACTTTCTGAAACCTAACTCATAAAAAGATACATATATTTTTTTGCCCTATATTAAGACAGAACATCTTACTTCTTATATACACTGTATAAATATACGCTATAGCAACACAAACACTTAATTTAACTGCACTTTGTCTTTGCTAACTTCATATAGAGCTGGAGGAAATCATACCCTGACAAAATAGAGGATGTCTTCAGAGTGAAAACTCCATTGGAGGGGTATTTCACTTACAGAACTGTGTTGCTAAGGTGAAGTGTTTTTTTTGTTTTTTTGTTTTTATTTAAGGTGAAGTGTTTGTAGGCCTTTTCAGAATGACTTTCTTGGGCTTTTGAGCAAGGAGGTTTTGGTTATCATCTTTGAATTCTCCCCAGCATTGGTAGGGCCATTGCCTAAATAACACTTCCTAGCCAAAATTTACAGCGACAAAACCAAAAGGAACAAAGTGTTATGGGAAATTTTTTACTAGGCAAATGATAACTGGTAGGGAAGGGGGTAGTAACAGTAAAGTGAACCAAACTCTTGCTTATTGTTCAAACTGTACTGTAAGAATTGTAGAGCTGATATGTGCCCTGGCTCTGTGACAGGCTACCACTCAGAAAATGTCCTTAAGTCATACATACTTTACCAAGCATAAATTTACCTATTATTGTTTTAGTTGTGCATGACAAAAATGAAAATTCTTATATGCACTTTTGTTAACATCTGCAAGATAGAATGCTTTATTTCTTAGAGGAGGGGTTGTCTTTGAATCTGAATTTACTTTTACCACCATCAAATACTTCATTAGACATATCACAGTATTTTATACTCATGTTGAGTTCACAAGAAACTCATAAAGTCAGAACTTCTGGAGTGTCTTACCTAAGCCCTTGGAATAAGTAACGTCCATGGCCAGAAATTCTATTCTGTTTGTTCTTCTCTTTCTCTTTTACCCTGCTTTCATCCTCATTTATACTTCCTGGTTCTGTTGTATGCTGTAAATTCTCAAATGTGGCAATAAAGGCAATCTCTTGCTTTACCAGAAAAAAGTAGTGAAAAGTTCCTGAAATAAAGAAAACCCTCATTGGAAAATTTCTCACCCAGTTGCACATATTGAAACATTTTGAATTAAACTTTTTTTTTTTACATGTTCTTATTTGTTCTATAGTAGGAAGAACTGAATTTTTAAATTTAACTTCATGAAGAGATGTTCAGAGGAAAATGGCCATAGAAGAGCCTTGGTATACTCATGGAGAAAATATGCTGCAAGACCACCATGGCTTCTTCTGTCCTGCCTCAAAATATAGCTTGGGCTCTGGGTTCAACAGTCTGCTGAGCTTTTTCCTGTCTGATATTTCAAATAGAGGAAATATCTAGACAATCAAATGTACATTAGGCTATCAGTTCTTTCCCTTGGGCCATACATACCATGTTAAACACCTGATGACCTATAACTTAATGAAAGCAATATGCCTACTACATTGTTTAATAGCAAGCACGTGATCCTGAGAATCTGAGAGTAAATGTTTATTGGAGTAAAAATTAACATAATATTTCAAGTGTAAAAAAAAGCTAACATTAAAGAAGTGCAATTTTTCTCCAGGAATACAACATTTGCAATTTAAATTATAATTAATCACTGTTTAGCTTCTTATTCAACCTAAACCATGGGCGTGATAGTAGTGATAACATCAGTACTCTTAGTTTTAGCACCCTGTCCCTTTCCTCTTGGCTTCCGTCCTGTTCTGTTCTATTCAGGAATATAACCTGTGCATTCTAAAGACACAGTTCCTCTTAGGGATCTGCATTTGCACTGAAGGTACAGCTTGGTCTTTCTTTTTTAGGTCCCCTGGAAACCTCGAGTTCTAATGACTAAAAGTCCAAAAAGCTCTAAGGTTTTCCAGTGGATAGTACATGAAGCCCTTAGGTGTATCTATATATGTAGATTTTCTTCAGAGAAGTCAGATGCCATAAAAAAAACTGTGGTTTACTGGAGGCTGCGATTAGCTCCAGCACACGTCATTCAGGAGCATCAGAATCCGTAGTTTACCTAGAATAATAACCTTGGACACTTGCATTCTCTCAGCTCAGGCCCAGGCTTCTGGAAGACTTAAAGGGCAGAGCTGCGATACAGAGATCTATGCCAGTCCACATGGGGGGCTTCTTGAAATCAATTATTTTAGGGCCTGATTTCTCCGGTCTTAGACTCTATAGTTTGTTTGGTTAATACGCACAAGTCACATGTCTTCACAATTCTCCATACCAGCAAAAGTAGTGCTCAGATCTAAGTGAGTGCTACAGTTAAAATATTAAATACAGTGTATCATGTACAGAAGTGTGTTTGTGTGAAATTCTTCTAAAAATATACCAAAATGTTTACAGTGCTCCTCTCAGAGTGACGAGATTATAAATAATTTGATGCTCATCATTACCCTTACTTGAGTTTGTAGATTTTAAAATGATTAACGCATTAACATTACAAAGAAGTAAACAAAGACTTGGGATGTCACCAGGGAAGTGCAATTAACATTTGCTCTCTGTAAGAAACCCTTAATTTCACAGTCAGAACACCAGATTATTCGTCAGAGGTATGAGCTGGTATCCAGCCAACAGAAGCACTAAGTAATAAAATGAATATCTGATGTGCAAAAAAAGAAGGGAAGAGGCAACGCGATGCAATAAGGCAAAGCAAAAGAGGGAGGTAGAAATCCAGGACACATTTTGCAAAGAGCTGGAGCCACCGAGCAAACTGTGCTCTTATCTGAGGACGAATTGTTTATCAGCAATCTGTACACAATGGGTCGTGCTTTCCAGGCCTTCAGTTTGCTCGGGCCACCCTGAGTTATGAGGAATTGACTTAAGTCACACATAAAAATATATAATATGGACAATGTACATATGTGACAAAACTTCCTTTATTTTAACACTTTCATTTCTTAAATTATTTTATGAAATAGCACCAACCCAGGGTTAAGAGTTAAACAAGGAAATGTATATGTCCGCTTACTAACAATAAGCACCTGTCTTCCAGGCACAGACATATGTAGGTGGCTGAAGTGCCGTTTTATTGAGAATCACTGCATGTCATTTGCCAAGCGGCAGCAGCACATAGGACATCTGGTGCAGTCAGGTTTCTGTCAGACTGAAGGGTGGGGAGGGGGAGGGGTGAGCAGTGCCTGCAGCTGCCCCTGCATAGCATTCTGTTGTGGCCTGTCCAGTCTGCAAACCAGCACTGCACAATCAGGTGATGAAAATCGCAGAATAATGGTGAAAGTTTTCAGTCTTGTGGGGCTGCTTGTCTAGCTGTCCAGGTCTGCACAGGGGCTGTGGTCTGTAATTTTCAAAATGGGAAATGGATTTATCAGGTTTTGAGGATTCAAAGCATTCTGAGACAGAAGATGGGTAACTTTTGGTTTTCAAATTAACAAAGACATAATATTTATGCCTCTGGACTGTGTTTTGTTTTGTTTTGTTCTGTGAAAGAATGTTGCCACTGACCACCAAACTCCATCCCCAGAATTTTTATTCTTATTTTTATTTTGAGACAGGGTCTTGCTAAGCTGCTTGGGCTCATCTTGAACTTGCCATCCTCCTGCCTCAATACCCGAGTAGCCAGGCACTGTTTTAAGTGTTTTACAAATATTCAAGAATTTAATTTTCATAGCAATTCATGAAACAATTTCTACTACTCTCCCTAAAAAAATAGAGAAAAACCTATGTGCAAAGAGGGCTTTAGGAACTTCCTCAAAGTCACACAAAGGTCAAACTTGGAAGCTGGACAGTCCAGTTTGTGAGGTTGTGCTCTGGCTGACCTCTGCACCATACCTTGTCCTTCCAATGAGTGACAAAGCGTGTTCATTAGTAGAATTTCAGAAAAATGAAACCCTTTCAAATATAGTGCCGGCTTTCTAATTATTCATGAAGCTATCATAGAGTATAATAATTGCTGATTTCCTTTGAACACATTACTTGGTTCAGGCATCTGCTCAGAGTCGTGCAACTTTATGATCCATCTCTTTACTCGCCTAGTACAAGAACCAGAACACCTTGTTCCCACTGAACCTGGTTTCTCCCAAAGTGGAGGAGATAGCCAGTTCTCATTAAGCTTTATGAAGCTACGTACTAAATGGGAGCCAGGTTGCTTAGAGACCAGGTATCCTTATATCTCTTGGTTGCCCAGGAAATTTGCTGGGCCGGAGCTCGAGAGTTGAAAGTCCATAGCTTGGGGGTGACTTTTCCTTCCTGCGCAAACTGATCGAGAAGTGGTTAAACAGGTTCCAAAATATGTAGGCTGTACACAACCATGGTATTTTTGGACATGTTGTTTTTCTCATGGCATAGCACAAATACAGAGGGAGTGTATAGATTAATGGCTTAAGAAGTTTGGGCTCTAGGTAATAATATAGCTTAGAATTCAGGCATCTTTTCTCTTAATGAATGCTAAGTTAAATGAAATAAAAAAACATGATTTTACAAATCTAGGCTAGTCATGAACTCCATGTTTTAGCTCAGTTTTTTCTCTTTCTGTTTTCAAAAGTCCTTTTATGTACTATTCAAACAAGGCAGGAACTATGGTATTAAATATAAATGTATTTTGTAAGTAGTATCAAAAAGGAGTACATTAATTAAGTTTGATACATTCCTCTAATTTGTAATGTAACTATATAAATACAATTAGATGATTACCAATAGTAATTTCAGTAAAATTATATTTTTCTGCAGACACTTAGATATGTAACTGAACAATAATTATTCACAACATAGTTTCTGTTGTACTTGGAAATCTCATAATTTAAGGTTGCATAACTTTCTATTTCTAAAATTGTCTGTGTTCTACTATATGAAGGCAACTCACTACTGACATGAAAAAAAATTTGTCTTCCTATGTAACAGAAATTAAAGTTCCTTTTAAAGCCTTTCAAACCCTTGTTGGAATGTTCTCAATCACTAAATTGACACTATGAATTACAGATACCCTTTGCTATTCCTTTTTATTTTAAATTCATGTGTAAAGCTATCAATCGAATCTGGTGTCCATAAGATCCACCTGCATTATCCACTTCCGTCTGTATGGATTTCAAGGTATCTCCATCTGGAGAGTTCTTATGCCTGATGCCTTAAAAAAGTCCACCTGAATAAAGGAACGCAAACAAAAATATAATATCTTATTAAACCTTCATGGCCAAAGAAGTTTAATAATTTAAACTCAAAACAAAAAGACTGCACACAAAGAGAAGAGACAGAAAAGAAACACTTCTACAGGTAGAATAACATGACCAGGGCTTATGATGCTTTATGGTCTCGGTCTCTTTGCCATTATTTTTTAAACACCTTAGAACACCTGAATGCATCTCTTTTAATAAGACACAGAAACACTGAAGTATTAGAAAGGACTGAGGAGAACAGAGAAGAGGCTGTAATACTGGAAGATTATTTGAGGTATATGGATGTACTTGGTCAGCATCTCAGAAGGAGAGGGTAGATTGCTCTTCTTCCTTATCTTTTTCTCTAGTACACACGGGGTTTAATTCCTGGTGTGGATTCCTTTTCTTAATCTTCATCCTTAAGCTTTCCTACTGTATCTGTGTGCCTCTTCCTGCATCTCTCAATACTTGAGACTAGAACATACCTTAGAAGCAGAACAGAAAGAGAGTTGTAGGGGGCCATGGTAATAACTCATCCAATCATGTGAAGCATTGGCTTGGTTCATTTATTTGTTTGTTTGCCTAGACCAGGAAGAGCTTCATAACTAATGAGAAGAAATTTCAAAGACCACTGTTTCCATACAGATAGATCAAGCTGCAGTCAAAAGTCAACATAAATGGAATTGGTTGTATGGAGTGGCAATGATGATGATGGCAATAATTATGATGTTCTCGTACATAACATAAAAATAATGGTGAACATCTATGGGGCATTGCCAAGTACATCACATGCATCATCCCGTTGCATTCTTCCAATAGCCTGATGGACTAGCTACTGTCATTATGCACAGAACTCAAGTAGGGAGATTATGATAGGAATATTTCTCCCATATCTTATAGATAATAAGTTCAAATGTGGGGAATTATCATTAAATTAGATCTACACAAGCACTGCAGGGTGTAGCTCATTGTGGGGACTGAGCTTACAGGTGTGTCGCTAAACTGAAACTTTGGGAGTCTCCCGTTGCTGAGTTAGATACTGGATCATCTGGATAAATCTTTACCCAATTTTGCAGCAAATGATGAAAACCGTTGTGATCATCAGAATATAGTAGGATTCAAGTAACTGGTGAATTGTGTCAGAATTCATGGGTTTTGATTTCCTACTTTAGGATCAATCAGAGGAAAAATGTCACAATTTCTGGGTTCACAATTTTGGAAGCTTTCTTCAAATGCTAGTGTAATTATTTCGGCATGCCCACCACAGACACACACATGCTTGCACATACAGTCGTTCCCAAACCTACTTTTTACTTGTGCTACAAAAACCACAGTTTAAAGACCAGTAGACATGGGAAGATGCCATCAGCATGGCAGATCCAATGTGCAAAGCCTTGTGTATTTGATTATTTTATGGATAGTGCACGTTCTTATTCCCATAAGTTGATTTGTACTAATTCCTGAATATATTTTGCTGACGTGATATATGAGAATTGACATCAGCTCTGTATCCTGGACTTCAGGTAACTTGATAGCAATGCAGTCCTGAAAGCATGTGACTAGACCTCTTCTCTAGTAGCCCTGGGACATTTTCCTTGCAGTTCAATTAAAAGAATTTCCATTATGACTAACTTTGTATGTTATGAAGATCTTTCATCATATGATGTGTTATGGCATTATTGTAAAATAGAAATGCCCATAGGAAAGTTATTTATTTTCTTCCTATTGGGACACTTCCTTTTGCTTGTGTATACACCACCCAACACCACCCAGTTTATCCCCTAATTCTTTGCGGTGCCTGTAATTCCCCATTCCTGTAATGCTACCCTTTATAGCTCAGATGCAGAAAGGAACAAGCCTACTGAAACCTACTTCAGGGTATGAGATGTGACTGACAAAGAGAGTGTTTAAATTAAAACAAAAGTTATTACAGTAAAAGAAATTTCCATAAATCCTTCCAAATAAGTCGCAGTGACTGTGAGCGCATTTACCTGATCATTCATGCCATTTTCTGAAGCAGTTCTGGAGTTCCTCTTTGGTGAGTGTCTTCAGTTGCCTGACTGTGGTTGCTTCAGTGTCTCGAGTAAATGTCACGGTCATTCGGACTTTGGAAACGAGCCAAGGAAGTTACAGGGTGAGAGATTCAGTAAATCAGGTTGAGGAAAAGCCACAATATTTTTTGAAAGCTTGTCTTTCCCTTAGACGGTTCTTGGAAGCAATATTTTCCCTATTTTTTTTTTATTATAGGTTCTGAAGACACTTGTGAAATTGCTTCAGAACTGCTCCAGAGTGGCAAGAAAGATGGGCTGAGCATATTTTGAAGCAAGGAGGAGTATTTTGAAGGGGAATTAATGGAAATAAGTCCTTTACTGTAATAACTTTAAAAAATTAAAACATTCACCATATATTTCCATCACTCCTTGTACATGTGAGGGGAAATCTTGAACTTTTGGCTGGCTGCTTCCTGCTTCCTGTCAGCATATGACTGTTGTACTTTGATACCTAAATACATCTTCATTTCAAGAATTTTGCAGAGATAAGAGGTTGTCAAACTTTCCTATTGACCTAATGATTCATTATGCTGCGTGATTTATAATATAACAGTCTGTTACCAAGATGAAGTTCAACTTTTTTAGGAGATTTATTTGAATCCTTAAATTCGTGGAAAATGATGGCTGAGCTTTCAACCTATGTAAATGGTAGACTTTTTTTATTTTAATTTAAACTGAGATCTAGTTTTCAGTTTTGTAGGGAATATCAACATGTGTCATGATGATTCAGTTCAAAGTAGTCTCTTGAGTAAAGATGGATGTCACCCTGACTGCAGTGTGATATCACTGTAGCTGTAGTGTGTATAACAACGTGAGAGAACGTTTTTAAAGTTGCAGAAGCAAACCTATTGCCATAGTCACCCATGATAAGCCCCCACTTTCTGAAATATGTAGAAATTTTTGCTTCAGAAAGACAGTAGCATAACCAGCTCAGGTTCATAATTTTGCCCTAAAATTTCCTTTGTTACCACTTCTTTTTAACCTGAATGGCTTCTCTTACACTGACAGCAATGAAGTGTTCTTTGGCCTCCAATAATGCTCATGATAGGAGAGTTTTAGGAAAATTACTTATATCCAAATGTAAAGAGACCCATTCCTCTCAAGATATCTAAGAAGGAGACAGAACATTGTGCTAATGTTTTCCTCAAGTTCAGGAAGGGATGAAACAGATTTCTTTATGAAAACAACTTCATGTTTCACCAGAAAACAGGTGAAATCTGCACAGGACTCATATACATAAACACTTTAGCGTTCATAGGTCATTTAAAATGACAACGATTTTAACATTCATGTAAATCACATGGAACATTTTTAGATTTGTTCTGCCCCTTCAGTTTAGTTCACCTTCTAGCAATTGGGAGCATCCCTCTAGTATATTAATCTGCTGAATACCATGTGTTCAGTTACTTTCTTAATATTTTTGGACAGTTTGTACTTCAGAACAGCATAGTTTTTTTAGAATAAAATATCGTCTTCACATTAGATTGACTCTTGAATTGCTTCATGTATTATTTTTCTTCATGAATCATATCAAGAAGATGACAGTATGCTGTATTAAAATGCTATTCATTTGCAAAGAACTCCAATATACTACAGCAAATATAATTTTATCTGTAACACAGCTTTATATAATGGTTTGGTATAAAGACCTACTCACCTGTCCAAAAAATCCCCCCAGAAAATAAATGTATGAATGAAGAATAAATTTTTTGTTTGTTTAATTTCTCTCCCTTGTTTTCTTCTCATCCCTGACTCTCTCGCTCCTAACTGGAAATGTCCCCCAATCTTTAATGTCTCTTTTTGTTATGTTCTCAGGTAGTTTCAATGATACAGTTTAAGACAACACAGTCTTGTCTTTGCATCCACGTTTGCCCATTTTCAGACTGATTTCCTTTTCTAAAAGAATCAAAAGAATCACAACCTACCACTTTGCTGTTCTTTGATGCTAGGTTATAGGGTTTAACTCAGAAACCCTCTCGCTGGAATTCTTGTTCTTTTCAACAGCAGACTAAAAACTAAAACCTTAGCACAGCTTCCAGAACATTGATTATAATGAATATGTTTTTTTTAAAAGATCATCTTGCTTTCTGGACAGTGGTTATGTTTAAGCGCTGTCTATGTATTCTAGGTACAAGCCATTGGAGCGCAGGCTTATTTTCTTACAGGGATTTCCTTAAATGGCCAGTGCTGAGCATGCTTCATGCCTCCTTGGGATGACACCCTAAAACTCCTTATCAGATCTGTGAGAGAGAGATTGTTAAGCCGGCTGAGCTGCGTTACCCTTACATATACAGGTTAGTGATTTGAAAACTAAGGTCTGCAGTGCAAATTGGTTGCTTTTATACATAGAATTTCACTGGAAACCACCCAGAATTATTCATTTACTTATTTTTGATGGCTATTTTTCAGCTCCACTAATGTAAGTAGGCAACAAATGGCCTGTAAAGTATAAAATATTTACTGTCTGTCTTTTTAGAGGAAACACTTCCTCACACCAGGTGTAGATTCCATTGATTTAGCTAAAAATTAGAAGACTTCTTCAACAAAGTTTAGAAAGAATTTAGTGAGGCAAATATTTTGCTAAGAGAGTTAAATGTCTAGTTGAGATTCAGAAAACATAGAAAATGTTCATTTAGATTACATATTCTTTAAAAGAATCCTTATACAAGTCAGTGATTCTCCTCAATAAGAATTCTGAGAAATTTTTCAGTTCATGTCACAGATAAAGTTGCATAGTGGCACAGACTTTATTAAAAATTTGAGTGTCTTCTGGGGCAAACAGAAGAATAAAAATAAGAATTCTTTTCTATCTTGAAAGAGAGAAGAGAATAAACCCGCTTTTGATGAGATGTCAAGTACAAAATTCACATTTTGTTCCATGATGCCAAGATTAATCTGAGTTTAATCATGATAATTAACATTATTATCTCAAGTGCTTCTGTCATTGAATCTGAGAGATACAAGAGGTGGGGTGTGCATGGATTGTGATTTTGTGAACAACCAAAATTTCTGTTTGATTCAATGCAAGGTGAGTGATAGGATTATTTCCAGGGTTATAACTGGTTCAGTTCTTCACACTACAATATGAATGCTCACTATTTTAAAGGGCTGCATGACAGTACAGCATGTCATACATCGCATAAACAGTATCTGTGCATTAATAAGGCAATGATAAAGGAAAAGGGTGGGTCTGTGTTAAGAAAACATGAATGAATACGCAGGCGAGTTCATGGGCTGCTCCTTTCGCTTGCAAACTAAAACAACTTGCAGGAAAGTGAGCTCTCCAGTTAAATCTATCCTTGCCAGAGCAAACACTAAGACAAGATGTAGTACTTGGGGAAAAACCATTAATCAATATTGTCATAACATATCCCCTGACTCCATTGCTTCATTTGAGGTTACATAAAGAATAAATACCACTAGCTATGTGGATGTCAAGAGTTTTCTAGAATAAAGCTATGATAACATCTACCTTCAAATAAATAGAAAGAGCATTTTGAAATGTTTAGGTATAATGTTCACAATCAGGGAAGTACCTTCGAAGCTCCTAAAGGCATTTTCAGTCACATAAACTAAAATAAATTCAGCCAAACAAATGAGCATTCACGAACCCTGGAATGAAATCAGTAAAAACTATACCAACAGAAATATCACTCTCTAGCTTTAAGTCATAAGATTCTAAAAATCACCGAGACTGTACATATTTGTTTCAATTCCTGTCAACAGTAAATGTTGTTACTCTCAACAGATGTTCTGAGTTAGACTCAGGACTGGACAATACTGTTACCCAGTATTTATATACATCTTCAGACGGTGAACTGTCCTGCCTCATACATCATTTCAAAGATGAAGACAAACATTTTACTTATGTTATTGCTTTGAAGCCTTTAGTTGGGTCTAACAGCTCTCTGCATGCACCAACAACCTATCATCAGAGATCAAAGACCCAAACAAACAAGTAGAAGGCAGTTTCCTACTATATGTGGGGTACAGGGCCAGAGTAAAAATGGAGGAGGACCCTAATATTTAAATATTTCCAAATATGTAAATGATGAGCAAAACTAAAAGTGATTAAATAAATTATTTTCTGCTACCTAGCTTCACAAATACTGCCTCTTTAGGATATGGGAAGTCAAATCTAAATTTAGAATTTTCAGACTCTTTAGTGCCTATTCTAGAGGCTGGCAATGAGCTTCCTCCGTTTTCTTTTCCTATTTCTGGTTCTAAGGCAAACTGCAAAGGGACTTGTAGACATGCATGTAGACATCCACGTAAGAGGCTCAGATCCTTCCGTGTGACTCAACACTCTGCCAGAAAAGTACCTTTGTCCACACCATGGACCCTGGAGTACACATACAGTTGGTAGCCTCAGGAAGAATGGTCTGGAAGCAGGCTGAAGCTCTTTGGTCAGGAAATTCCAGGATTTTAGATATCTGAAATATAGTCTAGAGGGCAAGTGTAGTTTCTCTTAGATTAGGTGCCTCTGTGCCTCCTCCCTCCTTCCTTGTGGTATGGAGAGATGTACACTCAAGCAACAGAACTGGGTCTTTGTCAGTATCAACTCTGCATAAGGTCTGCCTCGTCTTCCCTAAATCTAAGAGCAGCACCACTCTTGTGGTCCTGCAGTAGAAATGGTCCCTTTTACGGTGTTCCATCTCCCATTTTCCATTGCCTTTATGTATAATTTAGAACAAACTTAAATTTCAGCCAGAGGGGCAAAGCAGTCATTGTGACTTGATGCTACTGAACAGCAATTCATAACTTAGGCCAGTCATAGGATCAAATCAAATGGCCATCCTCTTTTGTAATTTATATTTTGTGAAGGGCTTATTGAGTTTATCATGGGTTACTGCATGGAGGTCATTTAGATGAGAGTCACTCGCATTGCATTTTGCAAGATGTGCTATATACACGATACGACACATCTCTGTGTGAATTTAGCCTTGGGTAGACGCTGTTCATACTTGAGTCCATACCAGACTGTTTCCTTCGAAAGGAACTTTTCCTGTAGATGAATAAGAAGTTCTCTGGCACTTATTCTTGGCTGTCTCCACTTTCTATGACCCTGTCAACATTTCCTGAGGGAATCTTCAGCTGTTCTTGGGCTAATCAAGTAATACTGATGGTACAGAAACGACGTTCGTTTGAGAAAAACAAGTGTCGATTTAAAGACAATCTTCAAGATTCACAATTGTATATTCACCTTTATATATTAGGGCCGATTGCTATTTCCTTCTGAATAGGAGTCTCAAAAGGCATAATCATCTGTAGAAAGTATGATTTATTTACAATCCTGAGTCACAGAGGGAATGAGGGTTAGGGGATAAGGAATTACTTTGGCATTTCACTTGCAAAAATAAAGATTCAGTCAAGCATAAGATTCCAGGATTTTTACGAAGAGGAGACTGCCCCTCAATTTAGACCCTGCTCCTGTGCCATCAGATCCTTACCTTCACTCTGAAATAACTCTGATACCATAAATCCATTTATGAAGGTTGGATGACAAAGTAACTTTGAGTTCCCACTTAAGCAAGATAGATTTTGCCCACATTCACATGCAAATTATTGTGATGATAGTACATTATGTTAATATCATTAAAAAGATGAGGTTTATTTCCAAACATTAAACCCATTTATTTTTGGTTACCAACTTATTTTTATAGCTGGTATTTAACGATCAAGACAGACTGCTCAGTACATCTGCTTACTCAGATTCATTGAAAATAAAGATTCTCCACACAGAGCAAACAGTTTTTCCTTTTGCACCAGTTTATACCAAATACAGTTTGTTGGATTGAGTGGACTGACACATTTTTCACTTTGAACATACTCAGATAAAATTATAAATGGTTTCCTGGTGGTAAATGAGTCATTATGAAATGAAGTCTCAAATTTTTCCATTCTACAGGACTGGACCATTCCTCATACTTATTTTTCAAAACCTCATTCTCTCTCAGGAATCTTGAGATTAAGAATCATAACACTTGCAGTGTATTATGTGTACATTAGTTTGTCATAAGTGCTTTATACACCTTATTCAATCCACTCAGTAAAATGCTGAACTAGATTTTGTCACTGTCTTCAAATTTATTTAGTAGATACAGAAATAGAAGGTCAGGAAGTTTTGGTAACTCAACCAAAATAACACTGCTTAAAATATATGTAGAGCTGAGTTTTTACCTAAACCTGGATGAGTCTAAAAAGCATGCTTTAACTACTAGAGAAGATACTTCCCTATGCAATGGCAGGAACACTGAAATGACACCCAGGATTTGGAGGCAGATTTATTTATGTTGATGGGCAACGATTGAGCTCATTCCCAGAATATCAGGCCCTGATCTCTGGTGGCCTAGGGTTTGTATGAGATAAACAAGCAGGAATTACAGAGGCAGAATGGTTTGATTGTCAGTTGGGGACTGTTTTATACAATGTGCATCATAGTGACCAGCTCTGTATCATAATGACCAGCCATTTCTAAAAGACAGGAGCAACCACAACTACAACAGGAACTACTACCTGGGCAACTAACAAACTGAAGTATAGTGGCTGGGAGAGGTATTTTCTGCTATATTTTGCCCCTGTTTTAGTTTCTCTGGCAAGTCTTTGTTGGGCATGTTACATGTGATCTGAGACAAGGCCCAACTAGAATTTAGGTCTGTGTATTTTGTAACATTACTCTAGGAAGGTCATGAGGGAGTTAGCGTGATGTGGGAGAATGTCCAATGTGCCTTAGATGCTAAGCAATTCTTGGCTAAGTGCTTGCTTGATTGTTTGATTCTCTTGGGGAGTGTTTAAGGCAAAAACCATGGCTAGCGGGGCATGGGGAAGCAAGGACTGAGGTAACCAGCCTGAAAAAACACAAAAATCGAAGGGAATAGGTGTGGAATAATCCTGTGAGCAATGTCCTCAGACTTTAGCCATGTGTGGCCTGGTCAGCATCCAGTTTGACCAGAGCAGGGCTTTCAGTGCATTGTCTCTTCAGAATGAGACTCAGAGAAGGTGCATAGGTACATTCTGTAGCAGATCTAAGCCTGGGATTCTGAAATGTGTAGAGGTAGTTAATATGTACTTGGATTATACATGTGTGCAGGAATGTCTACAGATACAGCTGGTCTTTTAACTAGTTAAACCCTGCTTCTGTAGGATTGTTTTATTTTTGTATAATCTATTTATATTTCTTTAAATGGGGAGAGTGCACTCTCATGCATGAGATCAGGGCCAGTGACATAAACACTGATGTTTGAACTTCCTGCAGGGGTACAGGTGGATACTACTGAAGATTGAGCTTGCAGAAAAAATGGTAGAGGAAGATATGACTCTGATTTTCTGGGTCTACTGGGTAAAGTTTTTCTGGTTCAGTCCATCAGATCCCCAATATTGGGCCTCTGGACCAGATTATTTTGTGTTGTTGGTGGCAGATTTTTAAATAGCAGCAGGAAGCAGTTTGCTATGCAAATCATCCCTGCGGGAGAGTTTTGGCCAGAATAGTTTTATCCAAGGTGACCACAGGATATTTAGCCTGTCGGACATCATTCTAAATAAGGCTACTTCTATCCATGAGCAGGTTGTACTCAGCATCTGTCAGGGGGTCCATTTCTAGACTAGCTCATCCCAGGACAGCATGTGGCCCCTGGGCAGTTAAGTCTTCGTCTAAGTTGAGTTTGTCAGTTTTCTTGATCAGAAGGACAGTGGCTATAAGGGTACAGAAACAAAGTGGGGAGGCAACCCTTAGCAACCCAATCCAAGTGTTTGCACTTCTTATTAGGGAGACGTGGAAACAAGTTTTTGAACCCTTGCTAAATTGTGTCCAGGTCAGCTAACCTTTGAGTTCAGAACTCGGGTCTTTGTGAAGAAGGGCTGTCTGATAGTAGACAAGAAGAGGCACAAGAAGGCATTTTTGGGTCCAGGCAGCTGTACCAGCAGGCTGTGTGTGGCCGAAGATTGAGGCAATTGAAATGAAGGACAGTTGCAGCAGCACTGGCAGCTCAGAAATCTTGAAATAGCTTTACAGGCAGGAGAGGTATATTTCAGAGTTGACAGTCTGTAAACGTTTTGCCAACTTGAAACCCCTGGATGTGTGGTTGAACTTCTGTTCAAGTCTCTCGTGGCATGGGATACTATTTGATGCAAGTGGGGGTTGCCCCAGGATGGAGTTTCACTATCAGAGGTAGGTGGTTGATGGCTCAATCTCAGGGCCCAGAAAGCAAGGACAGAATTGTGGAGCTGGAAGGGACAGAGAAGCAGGCTGTCTCAGACTGGCCAAATCTGTGGTCAGAGCCTCCCTGAAAATAGTGAGAGAATTCCCAAATATTTGTGACAGTTGAGTAACTGTCCCAAAAGGGTGTATGGGTTGGAAACCACAGAATATAACCTGATGGCTGCATTTTTGATAGCACAGAGGTCTTGCCCAAGGTGATTAACAGCCTGTCATGCTGATATGTGGCTGGATGCTTGCTGGTATTTCCTATGACATCTGAAAGCAATGGGGGTCAGTCACACAGAGGTGGTACAGTTGATGTCCAGGCCCAGAGGTAAGTCTTTAGTCTACACCTATGGGTGTAGTGTTTTCACAACTTCAGGATTGTAGTTATCTGTCTCAAGCTGATGTAGGTGTCATCTTTCTCTTGGGGAATAGTCAAAGTTGAAAATTCAGGGTTAAATGAGGCAGAGGCTGACTGGCTTGGTACTAAGGAGATGTCCTACCAGGCTTAAGTTTGTGCCTGGCAGAAATGGTGAGAGGCAAGAGTCCCAGTTGCTCCACTGATAGTAAGATTTGACAGAGGGATCTTCTGAAGGCAGAGATTTCTGTTTCATTGTCTACCAGGAATGTCACAGGTTTGTTCCCAACTTTTACAATGGGGGCTGCTCAATTTGATAGAGCTCAGTCTGTCCTATCAGTTGGATATGCACAACTCATTTGTCAGTTGAAGAGGGTGGGAGGCCTCCATATGCCATATGTCTATCACCACAGTAGTACAGGTGAGGGCCCTATCAGCCACCATAACAGATGCGTCCCAGTCTTGGTGCACAGATGGAGCAGCCTATTGCTTACACTGCCCATCCCACTCAGTTGCACAATCATTCAGCAGGCATTGAGAGGTTAACTATTACAACTACCCTTCCTTGAGAGTGGCCTTAACTAACTAGGGTTGATCAAGCTGTTCTTCTGCTCTAACTGAGCAGGACTGACAGACTAACTAACTGGGGTACCCCTGAGAATCTTACCAAAATTAGGCAGACTGGTGGAAAGACAGATCATGTCCTTCTTACTTTGCAGTCTGATGTGAGCTGCTCGAGCAGGAACCCAGGAATCCTTCTCTTGACCTCTGATGGGATTAGACAAATCTTGAGGCTGCAACTTCCCATCGAGACCTAAAGAGGTCCTTGATCTATCCACAAGGGCCAGGACTAGTGACCAAAGAGGTCAGCATGTGTCTTCCTGGCCACTGCACCAGATGCAACAGAAAGCAGAAACATTGAAATGACATCCAGGATTCGGAGGCAGATTTATTCATGTTGATAGGCACTGATTGGGATCCTTCCTGGGATAACAGGCCCTGATCTCTGGTAGTCTAGGGCTTATATGAGATAAGCAAGCAGGAACTACAGAGGCATAATTGCTTGTCAAATGGCGATTGATTTATATAATGTGCATCATAGCGACCAGCTACATCATAGTGACGAGCAATGTATCATAGTGACCAGCTGTTTCTAAGAGACAGTTGCAACCAGAACTGGAACAGGAACTATTACCTAGGCAATTAACAAAATGAAGTATACTGATTTGGGGGGGGGAGCATTTCCTGCTACATCTATAGAGAATATTAGCACACTTTCTGTCACTTTACTACCCAACGATAGGTATTTTATAAGGTAAAAAATTTACTTATGTCAAAATTTTAGACATTCAGTGACATGACATCTGCTTTACTTTGGCCCTGGGTAGGACCCTCTGGCCATCACAGTATAGTTGACATTAAGGCAAAAGCACTTTGGGGAGAGAGAAATCACATGGCAAGACAGAAATCCACAGAAAGGGTGGAACTAGTCTTGTTCATTTATAACCATTTGCTTTCACATAAGGTGACAGGGATCCCAGGAGGACATCTTACTTACTTCCCAGGCTGGAACCTCCAATAATCTCCCCTTAGGATTCACCTTTTTAAAGTCTCAACACTTCAACTCTTCAACCTTCAATACTTGAGCCCTTGGGAAATATGCTCATACCATAGCCAACGTAACATAGGCCCAAATCTTTGTCTTCAGAACACATAGTCTCCCTTCTGGGACTATGTAGCAGTATTTCTGCTGAGTACTCAAGTAGCAAATGTGGTGATATTCGATAGCACCAAAACCCTGTGTTCTTTTCTAGACATCGCCTAGAATTGCTTGTTGAAGCCACTGTGGTTTATGCAATACAGTATAATCTCTGTTGTCTTCTGTGGTTTACCAAAGAGTGGCATAAATCTGAGAATATTCCTCTAAAACAGCATTGCCTGTTACAGCCTGCTATATAAACGCTTAATGTGTAATGTTACAGTACTTATCTCTCTTTTCTAACAATTTCTAACCTCATGTGGTGGAGCAATTTCTCAATAATTCGAATAATTAATACAATATGTAAAATTAAGGGCAACTTTGTAAATATGATACACTGTATCAACTACTGGTTGGGTCTCCTTTAGTTTGCTACTGAGGAGTTTCACAGAATTATTCATGCATGAATTTGTTGGCCTGGACTCTGATGAGAATATCATTATATCTAAGTTAAGCTAAACTTTGGTAAAAGTGGTCAATAATCCAAGGACAATTGCTTCATGTAAGTATATCTACGTGGACAAAAGTGAGTCTGATGTTGGTTTATTTCTTAGAATCACTAAGAATAAAGGCACATAACAATTTTAACAACTAAAAGAGCATTGTATTCTTTTAATTCTCTGATATAACTGTATGAGCACCTTATAAGAACAATCTTTATGTATACATTATTAAACTGGTGAATAAATGTGTAAAATCCGACTAAGTTTATTATCCCACCTCCAGCACACAAAACATTACCAAATAAGAAGTTTATAGAGGTCTCATTTTTCTTCAAATACAGAGAAAATTTGAGATAATTACACACACAAATTCTATTTATTTTCTTTTAAAATTCTAAACTGAGTAAATTTTAGTCAGCCATTCTACACTACTCAAAAATAACCTTCCATTGTATAATACTAAGTCCAAGTTGGATAGTAAGTATTTGTGTCCCAAAGTTAATAATTTATCAGAGATAATTTTTAATATGGTCATTTTCTATTGAGGTCAATGATACTCTAATATTTACAAAGATAAACACTTGAGTGGTTCAAAGAAAAATCACCAGAACATAGATAAATGTAGAAAAACAGGGCAATTTCTCTTGAATATTTTTATGATCTATCTTCTGTACTGTTATATGCATTGCACATACCTCATGTGGAGGTTTTGGAGAGTGATCATTAGGAACCAGATAAAAACTTTCCATTTATCTTATTCCAAAGGAGCTTCTACAATGTACCCTACTTAATATTAATCTTAAGCATGTGACCAAATCATCTCATATTTAGGGATGGAAACAGGGTTGTGCATGATTGTGTTTGGTTAGATGTCGCAGAGTGCTTGGTCTTATGTGCTTGTAACTGTACACATTATATTCAGCTCTTTATTCATATGTCAGCATGGGTGATCCTCATTCCACTTCTAGGTTTCTTGAAATCCATTTATTTTAAGCTCTTAAATAGTGATAACACACTACCAACTCCCTTGGACCAGCACTTACAAAAAGAATGGAGAAACCAGTGTAGCTACAGACTGAGAAATGATCCCTCCCACATCAAGGCTACCAGTTCTTGGCTAAAACAGAACTGATTCTGAAAGAGCCTTCCAGAAACCTCTGCCCTTGGCAACATGTTATTTATCAGAGACCACTGCAGTTGAAATGTCATGACATTTGATTTTTAAGGCAGTTGCTTATTTCCATACCAGAATTTGAAAGAGATAAATAAAATTAACAGAATCCAAATCCAAATGAAACAGAATCCCAGTATATGCAAGAACCATTTTCTTTTCAATGAAGACTGCACTGTACTGATCGGTAAATATCAAAGACTCAAGTGATGGAAATAATTATTCTTATTGCATACTTCTATTCCCATGAAGATTGTGACAAGGGTTAGTTTTGCATAGTAAAATGAATGTCTTAATGTTTTGCAAAGAATATGGTTATTTCCTTCCTGGGAGTGAACATTTGCAGGGGGGTGAGTAGCGAAGAAGGGATTCCTGCCAGGATAAAGCTTGTCTGACCAGTCCAGAAGAACTGAGGTCTGAATAATGTATTTTGCTGTAAATAAGAATGCCAGCTTCTGACTGGGTAACTTCCCGTTTGGCAAGTACAGAGTGTGTTAATTTATATAGTTGATATTACAGACTATAGACAGGAAAACTAAAAACCACACTAGCTGCTGAGCCCAAGATCCTGTCTCACTCACAGTATCAACACATATTTCTAAAAATGTTACCATTAATATTCTGGAATTGTAAGATTAGAAACTGTAGTTCTGCTGTATGGTTTAGCACCTCAGCTCAGAGCTGAATAATATCTGCAGAGTGACATCAAAGAATCAGAGGAAACAAGCCAAAGGTGGATAGTGTCTACGCGCATGCCATTGTCGCTTCATTTAAGGTTTGAGGCAATTTCTTTGGCTAATTGGGTTCTCAAAGATATAACTACATATATTAAAATAAACTTATCACAGCCAGAACAAGGAAAACTTCCAGAAAACCATGTCTCATAGAACTGTCCTCAGGATAGTAACTTTCACAATAAAATGGTTTGCAGATGGGCCTGCTCTAGATGGGAAACATCAAGATGATTTTTTATCAGCTGGGATAGAATTCATTCATTCATTTATTCATTCATTGTACAATTATGAGTTTATTGAACCATTTTTAACCAATATTTTTGGAAAACCCTTTTGTGTGGAAGAATTGGTAAAAAAAAAAAAAGTGTTAATGCCCTAGGAAGAGATTTCCTATGTCCATTTTTAGTAAACAGGCTTAAATATTTACTATATGTACTTTTCCAGTACTGTCTTAAACAATGCAATCCGTTTTCACGTACATACAAGGATACACACATATACATACTCACACAGGCATATCAATTATTTATTTGCAACACCTCAGAGGAAATTTGATGGAGAAGCTATCAAATGTGAGACAATTCAAAATCTGTTCATTCTGTTTTAAGTATGTATTTTGGCTCCATTTGCCTTCCAAATTATGTTAATGTTGAAATGGATTTGCATTCTCTAACAGTCCAGCTGTACATGCGACAGGAGTGGCTGGTTGGGGAAGAGGTGGAGGAAGCAACCTCCATACATCAGAGCAATGGACAGAAGGCAAATCAGCATTTAAACTTGTACTCTGCAGGACCCACAGAGAAAAACAAAGCATGTACAGAAACAAGTGCTCATTGATGAGTTTCTTTCATAATGTATATTTATACAGGGACACAGTGACACCTCAGTTTTCCAACTGCTCCAAGCTTTAACTTTCTGGTACTCCAAAATCAAAGTTGAAAAAAAAAAGTCTGTCCAGTGTTTGTAACTTTGCTAGATAGTTGAACTGAAAATCCGACTTTAAAAATCCTGTACAGCTGAATAAGTTCTGTTTGGCATATGTCCCATGGACACAGAGTGGTGACACTTTAGGCTAAGTGTGGCATATGGTGCTTGTGTTAGTGAGTTAAATCATCCATCATTGTACTTTTTCTGTGTGCTTTGTGTAATATGTCCTAATCACAGCTCCAAAGAGTTAGTCACACCAGCAGTAAAGCTAAGAGAAAAACTGTGAGAACCACAAAAGAGTTAAAGAAAGAAATCACTGTGAAGTTTGGTAAAGTGCAGAAACACTGAATATGTAAGTGCAATTTTGGGGTCTCAGAATCAATTAATTCCTTTTCCATTATTTCTTATGGTAAAAATATGTTCAGTTTTAAAATGTTTTGGTGTTGGAACAAAAATTTGGAGTCAATTGAGTTTGACAACAAAGGTATCAGTGCATATGTATATATATTCCTTTATATTTTTATTTATT
The DNA here is from genome assembly GCA_004027595.1 of Dinomys branickii. NCBI lineage: Eukaryota > Metazoa > Chordata > Mammalia > Rodentia > Dinomyidae > Dinomys > Dinomys branickii. Next base: position 44,464 of record PVLD010000435.1, on the reverse strand, counting down.
TTGTATTTAAAAAATTAAAAGACCAGCAAAACGACAATGAAGACAAAATCAAAACAACACAAAAAACAGCAAAAACAGTACACATCTCAAAGCAAAATGATATAAATGTGTTTTTCTTAAAAATATTTTGTAAACATTATTTACAAAGATATGCATTGCAAACACTCTACCGTTACATATTCCATTCTCACGCAAGCCCATGAGGAAATGACCTTCTTCCTGGACTCCCGTAGTATTTGTTCCTTGCGAAAATGACATCCTCATACATGTCATGGCTGTTCAGGCACCAAAACATTTCTTGCTCACTCAGTAGTTTGACTCAGCAATGTCTAAAGGAACAAAACCCACTAGGTTGCCGTTTTCCTTTTCTGATCGGGTAGTAGGCTCTGGAGATGTAGTGTGTTGTTGTTAAAACGGAGTACAAATGGCTGCAGATCTAGGAAATTCATGTGAAAAACTGTGAAAGGGGGAAAAGAATTGAATACCAGCTATGCGTTAGCTCTGTCTCTGCAAGGAGAGCCTCAAGAAGTGTTGCATACCTACTAGCCTCCTGCAGCTACTAGCCTCCTGCAGCCTACAGATCCTCTTTTAAGCAAAGTGCTTCTTTGATACTCAAAGGTGAGGACAGAAAAAAATAATCTGCTGTGACTGGCTTTGGACTGTGCAGATAATTTTTCCTGAGGAAAACACCATTTTATTTCTCCTTTCCTGGAATAAGTAAAGAACGTGTTTGTTTTGGCATTTTTCAGCCTTTGTGTGATTTTTAGTGTTCCACAGTTTGGAAGGATTAGGTTAAACCATGTGACAAAAATGAGTTCTGGGAGTCAGTTACTTTCTGTGCCTTAGAACCCTGTAATTATGGGTTCATACAGAAGAAGTAAGGTGAGTCTACATAAGCTTTGCTTTAAGGATTTACTACATCATCCTGTGTATGTGTTAGAACATACTATATTTCCGCATCAGATTTTAAGCATGTACAATGATACCGGTGCCTTAAATATATCATCTGTCAACATCTGTGAAACCCTGGAAAGATTGTGTATGAGAATTTGGTCCTAGAAAGGAAACAAGAGTCCAACTCTCTCACTTTACACAAAAGACAAAGCATGTAATTGATTAAAAGATTTCCTTATAGTTACATAAAAATGTAACAGAACTGCCAGCAAAACTCAGCTATCCTGAATTTCAGCCACATTTGAGTGTATATTCTTGATTTTGAGCAAAAACTCCTGTATGAGTCACACATTCACACACACACACACATGCACACACACTCATTTAAAATATAACATTTACCAACAAATTATGATATTTTTTATTTTGTGTTAGAATGCTGAGCAAAAGCATTGCTGAAATCCTCACAGTAACCCTGATAATAAAATATGAAATACACTGGAAAACAAAAAGTTACTGGACAGAAGTTAAATCTTCCACCTTGAGGAAGAGAAGAAAGAACCGTCAGCAGTTTTCTAAGGCATGAACATGGTTCCTATGACTACAAAGAAAAAAAAAACCCTTTAGTAGGACAAATATAGAATGGAAAATGTTTGATATAATGATTATCTTTTTATTAAAGTTGGTGTGCTCTCTGAGAGAACCATAACACTAGAACAATCTCAGAAGATGCATTCTCTTGTGAAATAACTACCTGTCCAGTGTCAAGAAAGAAAATGAGAAGCATATTTTATTTACATACTGGTATTTATTTATTTATAGGGTTGTCTATAAACTCAAGAAGGCCCATAAAATACTTTCACTCTGAAGGCCTAGATAATATTTGCTAAATTAATAAAACCTATGTTTTGGAACCATCAGAGGGATGATAACACACTGATCTTTGCTTTACATTTTTGGACAAAGTTTTTACGTTTATTTGAATTTTTACACTTGTAAGCACAGCACACTTGCTACTACTCTTTTGTTGAAATTTTACTGTGGCATGGTTTAAAACAGGATAAAAGTGAAAAAGTTTAGCACATTGCTAAGTGGGAAATCCAACGTGAAACTTGGTTACTGTGGAGAGGAGGAGATGGTTCTGTGTGTGCATGTGTGCATGTGCATGTGTATGCTCACATATGAGAGAAACAGGGTCAGAGATAGAAAGGTAAAATCCGAGTCATAGAGAGAAGCTGGGACTTATCATCAAGACTAAATCTAGTCAGGCACGGGTAACATGTCAGAAGGTGCAGAGAAAAGACTGATGTTGGCTAAGATGCTGACTGAAATTACAGCTATTTGCCTCCATGTGCAGCTGGTCCTTTTTTTTTTTTTTTTTTTTTTTTTTTTGCAGAAGGATCTATTTGAAGTCTCTCCTGTGGAAATCACCTGATTTTCTGTTTCTCTATGTTTCCAAAGCACAGAAAAGAGCAAAACCTAATGTATAAAGACAACGGCCAGCAGGATGTTACCATCCTTACTAGTGGCCAGTTAGCAGAGATAGAGTGGGAATTGCTAAGCTTTACATGAGAAACTAGCTTTTAAAGTAAATTACACTGAACTGTAGGATTGCAGGAACAGAACAGATTTCACCTTTCCCATATAGCTAAAGTCACATCCTCTAGATCACAAGATTAGTATTTTTAAAAAAGTATTTATTAGTATATGTTTGCAAAAATTAATAACTGCATTCATCATGCAAAATTGGTACACATACATTCAACATCTAGGTCCTTCACTTCCCCTTCCCCTCTGCTCCTCTCCTTTGCTCCTACCCTCAGACCCCTTTCCTGTCTCCACTGTCAACTTAAAAATTATTATAAATGTAAGAAACTGTTGGTATTAGACACCATAAAGTGAAAAAGAAAGAGAAAGAAAGAAAGAAAGAAAGAAAGAAAGAAAGAAAGAAAGAAAGAAAGAAAGAAAACTCCAGCAGTTGTTCACAGTGTGTCTGAACTTTCTAGGTGCATGGATACGGGGACAGAAAAAACTTATGCACTTTGGGGCCTGAAGTAATGGGGTGGTAGGAAGGAATGAGTGGGCCATTGTATGCCATAGGGAAAAAAAAAATCCTATAACTAAACTATATTGCTTTTTTTTTTAGGGCTAGATTTCAAACTATGACTTAAAATTGTACAGCAGAGACTTTTCTTTCTTTAAACAGGTGAAGACAGACAATGTACATGTTACTAGAAGTACATTTGTGGCTGGTTTCCAAGCTTCTCTGTAAAAAAAAGGAAGTCAATACACAGCTTCTGCAAATGATCTCTCCCACCTTGTCTTCATTTTTAAAGAGGATTGACTACTGGACAATCTAACTGATGCTCTTAAGTTTTCTGTCTCTGCAAATGATTTTCTGAATAAAGAGATGTAATGCAATTCAAATACACTGAGATGCTGGAACGTTAAAATTTAGAAGCAATTCGACTGAAGTTGATTCATTGTTTTCATTGAAAAGAATCTCTGTTCATTGTTTATAGCATTCTCTGAGTGGCAACACGAAGTGTTTACAGAAGTTTCAGTAGGATGGATGAAGCTGACTTTGTACATTTCCCTACTGTTTATCTGTCATTGGTTCAAATATTTACTGAGTATTTTTAATGTGTTAGATGCTCTGATAGCTATGAGAGTGCAACATGTAATAAAAAGATTTCAGTATATGATTTAAATAGTGAGATAAATAGTTAGACTTTAAAGAGTTTATAGTGATACAAAACAGGTGTATGCTTAAAATCCAATCATAGATAAGAAAAAAGATGAGCATAGATATTAGTAAAAAATGGACACTTTAAACTGTGACTTTAGCTAAGACTTTCAGGCAGGGAAGAAGCCTGGCCTGGGGGCACCATCTGAGAAGCCATTTGAGTTGAACTCTTGTTGGGTGAGGCTTGTGCAGTATGCACGGACCCAAGCCTTCAGGCAGGGGAGGGGCTTGGAATGGGAGGGCCCATCCCTGTTGGTGGGTGAGGCCTGAAGCCTGGAAAAAGCCTCAGGCTCTGTGGTCCTCTGGGTTGAGAGATGAGGCCTGCTCTCCCCTGACCAGCTACCTGAGGATCCCAGAGCAGCATCCCCTGCCTAGCCACCATCAGCTTCAAGGCTGAGGCCTACACAATTTCTGTGCATGGCCTGGAGACCCTGGTACCAAAGGCCAGAATCCCCCCCACCACCACAGATGCAGTCTGAGCTGTGTACCCCAGCAATCGTTTGGGGTTCATGGGCCCAGTGGTCCACAGTCTGCTACCATCTTGGGATAAGTTTGGTATCTAGGTAAACTAGGGTCCCTAGAGTCCTTTGTGAGCTGCCTGGGTAGCTCAGCACTTTTCATATGACATCCAAAATGACAAAATGTAGAAGGAAAATGCAGTCTCAGAACTCAGCTCAACCCAGAACTAGTACAAGAGACAATGACATAGAACTAGGAAGCCACATACCTGCAATTTCTGAAATGATCTCATCTGAAGTAAAGAAACAGCTCCATCAGGCTATAGAAGAGATCAAATCAGAAATAATCTCTCAGGCAAAAAATGAAGTGAAAATAATGCTGGAAGAAATGCTCTGTACATACAGAGAAAAGACAGATAAAAAAATAAATGAACATAGGCAACAAATGGAAACAATACATGAACAATTTAGGAATGAATTAGAATGCATGAAACAGACTCAAAGAGACTTCCAGGAAATGAAAACTTCCACTGAAAGTTTGCAAAACCGCTCGAATGAAACCAAAGATAGAATTTCAGATCTTGAAGACAGCAGGACAGCTAGCAATCGTGAAAGGAAGGACCTCTTAAAGTCATCAAGGATCCAGGAAAAATCAATCCAACAGCTACAAGACGAGGCAAAGAGAAATAACGTCTGAGTAATAGGAGTCAGTGAAGCAACAGGAGGCAACACAAAGGACGCAAAAAGAATATTTGCAGAAATAATAGCAGAAAATTTCCCAAGCATGGTAAAAGATTCTGATGTGCAGGTAAACAAGGCACATAGAACTCCAACAAGCCATAACTCCAATAAAATCACGCCCAGATATATAATAGCCAAGATCCCAGACATTCAGCAAAAGAACACAGTATTAAGAGCTGCTAGAGAAAAGAAACAGATCACCTATAAAGGAAACCCCGTCAGAATCACGGCAGACTTCTCCACAGACACCATGAAATCAAGAAGAGCTTAGAGCGATGTATTATAGATTCTGAGACAAAACAGCTTCTAACCCACACTGATGTATCCTGCAAAACTATCCTTCAAATTCAATGGAGAAATAAAATATTTCCATCACAAAGAAAAACTGAAGAACTTCATGGGTGCCAAAGCAATGTTACAAAAAGTACTAAAAGGTATTCTAGACAGAGAAAAAAGTGACCACAATCTCAAAAACAACAATAGAAAGGAACCCTCAAGCAGAATAAGCAATTAAACAGACAGCAAATGTAAAAAAGCAACAGCATGACGAGAATAAACCAACATATAACAGTTATAACCATTAATGTAAATGGCCTCAATTCACCAGTCAAAAGAAACAAACTGGAACAGTGGATTAAGAAACAAAATCCCACAATATGCTCTATACAGGAAACACACTTTACTCAAAAGAAACTCCACAAAGGATGGAAAACAATGCTCCATGCAACAGGTTCCCAGAAAAAAGCAGGGGTAGCTATTATGTTTGCAGACAATGTAAACTTCAAACCAAAAACAAAACAGATAAATAAGGCCACTATATACTAGCTAGGGGAAAGCTGCAAGAAGAAGAGATAACAACCCTAAACATGTATGCACCAAATACTGGAGCACCAAACTTTATAAGTCAAATGTTAACAGACATGAAAAACCAAATAATCAATAACACAATCGTAATAGGGGACCTAAGCACCCATTTGATGCAAAGAGACAGGTCAACTGGACAAAAACTCAGCAAAGAAATAACAGACCTGAACCAAATGTGTGAACAAATGGACTTATTAGATGTATACAGAGTGTTCCAACCCACAACATCAGAATACACATTTTTCTCAGCTGTACATAGGACCTTCTCTAAAACAGACCACATTCTAGCCCATAGAGCATACCTACCTAAACGCAAAAGAATTGAAATTATTCCATGCATATTATCTTACCATAGCGCAATAAAATTGGAAATTAATGAAAAAGGCAACTCCCAAAACCCCATAAACACTTGGAAATTAGACAACAACCTCCTGAATAACCAATGGGTCACATAAGAAATTAAAGAAGAAATTAAAAAATACCTACAAATGAAAATGCAAATACAACTTACCCGAATCTGTGGGATGAAATGAAAGCAGTTCTCAGAGGGAAATTTATAGTAATGAACACACACATAAAGAAAACAGAAAGAGAACAAACAAATGGCCTAATGCTGTACTTCAAGCTTTTAGAAAAAGAAGAACAAGTCAAGCCCAAAGCCCAAAGAAGGGAGGAGATTATAAAGCTCAGGGCAGAAATCAATGCAATCAAGATGAAGAAAACACTACAAAAAATAAATGAATCAAAGAGTTGGTTCTTTGGAAGAATGAATAAAATTGATAAACCCCTAGCCAACCTTAGCCAAAAAGAGAAAGTAGAGAACTCAAATTCATGCAATAAGGAATGAAAAAGATGAAATCACTACATATCCTACAGAAATTCAAAGGTCATTAAGACCTACTTTGAAAATCTTTACTCTCATACGATAGAAAACTCAGAAGAAATGGACAGATTTCAAGAAATGTATGAATTATCAAAGTTGAATCAGGAAGATATAAAAATCCTGAACAATCCAATATCAATTAATGAGATTGAAAATGTGATTAAAAATTTTCTGACAAAAAAAAGCCCAGGCCCTGATGGATTCAGAGCAGAATTCTATAAAAAATTTGGAGAAGATTTAATGCCAACACTCCTCAAACTCTTCAGTGAAACTGAAAAAGAAGCAACTCTCCCTAACTCATTTCTGGAGGCAAGTATTATACTGATACCAAAACCTGAGAAAGACCCAACCAAGAACAAGAACTATAGGCCAATCTTCCTAATGAACATAGATGCAAAGATACTCAATAAAATACTAGCAAAGAGAATGCAGCAAATCATAAGGAAAATTATACACCATGACCAGGTTGGATTCATTCCAGGAATGTAGGGATGGTTTAATATTTGCAAATCAATTAATATAATACACCATATCAATAGAACCAAAGACAAAAACCACATGATCATCTCAATAGATGAGGAAAAAGCTTTTGATAAAATCCAACATGTATTCATGTTAAAAACCCTAGAAAAATTAGGAATAGATGGCCTTTACCTCAATCTGATCAAAGCCATCTATGGCAAACCAACAGCCAACATCATACTAAATGGACAAAAACTGAAGGCTTTCACTTTAAAGTCAGGAACAAGACAAGGATGTCCACTGTCACCATTACTATTCAACATAGTTCTGGAAGCATTAGCTAGAGCAATTATCCAAGAGAGAGAAATAAAAGGAATAAGGGTAGGAAAGGAAGAAGTAAAACTATTATTTGCAGATGAGGTGATACATTACATGGAAGACCCCAAAAACTCCACAAGAAGATGCCTTGAATTAGTTGAAAAATTCAGCAGAGTAGCTTGATACAAAGTCAACATCCAGAAATCAATAGCATTTCTATACACAAACAACAAAGAGATTGAGAGAGAAATTAAGGAAACCATACCTTTTACAATAGCATCCAAGAAATTGAAATATTTAGGAATCAATCTAACAAAAGAAGTAAAAGATCTATTCAAAGCAAACTACAGTACTCTGAAAAAAGAGATCGAAGAGGATTTCAATAAATGGTAAAACATTCCCTGTTCATGGTTAGGAAGAACCAACATTGTGAAAATTGCCATACTACCAAAATTGTTGCACAGATTCAATGCAATTCCCATTAAACTACCATTAGCATACCTCACAGATCTAGAGAAAACATTCCTTAAATTCATCTGGAACCAGAAGAGACTGCGAATAGCAAAAACAACCCTGGGCAACAAGGACAAGTCGGGGGGAATCACAATCCCTGCCCTGAAATTATGCTACAAAGCTCCTGTAATAAAATCAACCTGGTAGTGGCTAAAAAACAGACCTGAGGATCAATGGAACAGACTGGAAGATGCAGCCACCATCACAACCACACTCAGCCACCTAATATTTGACAAAGGGGCCAAACAAGCTCACTGGAAGTAAGGTAGCCTCTTTAATAAATGGTGCTGGAAAAATTGGCTTGCCTCTTGCCAGAGATTGAAAATAGATCCAAGTCTATCATCATGCACCAAATTCAAGTCAAAATGGATCGGATCTCAATATTAAAACAGAAACACTAAATCTATTGGAAGAGAAGGTAGGTAAAAATCTTGAAGATATAGGAGTGGGCAGAGAGTTCATGAACAAAAATCAAACTGCAAGGGAAACACTTCAAAGAATTAATAACTTGGACCTCATCTCACTGAAAAGTTTTTGCACATCTAAAGAAATCACCAGTAGAGTAAAAACAAAACCCACAAATTGGGAAAAAATCCTAGCTGGCTTTCCCTCTTACAAATGTCTTCTATTGAGAACATACAAAACATTAAAGAACATGAACCTCTCCAAATTCAAAGACCCAATCCAGAAATGGGCATCTGAGATGAATACACACTTCTCAGAGAAAGAAATACAAATGGCAAATAAATATATGAGAAAATGTTCTACATCTTTAGTCATTCAAGAAATGCAAATTAAAACAACATTGAGATTTCATCTCACCCCAGTAAGATTGGCCAGGATTAAAAATCAACCAATTACAAATGCTGGCGAGGCTGTGGAGAAATAGGAACTCTTCTCCACTCCTGGTGGGAATGCAGACTGGTGAAACCACTGTGGAGATCAGTTTGGAGATTCCTCAGCAAACTAGGTCTAGAGGTGCCATGCAATCCAGCTATCCCCCTTCTGGGTATTATCCCAGAAGATCTGGGAACATCATATCCCTGCGATATATTTGCTCCCATGTTTATAGCAGTGCAATTTGTCATAGCTAAATTGTGGAAGCAACCCAAATGTCCATCCACTGAGGATCGGATAAAACAACTGGCATTTTTATATAATGGAATATTACTCAGCTATAAAGAAAGACAAACTTGAGGCTTTTATAGGCAAATGGTCACAATTAGAGACCATACTATTCATAAGTGAAATACATCAGATGTGCATGTACAAGCAACGTATTGTATCACTAGTGTAAGAACCTGAAAGTGGGAATATAAATTAGGAGGTATGAAAGGAAACTGTTCAAAAATAAATAGCCAGTGGGATGAGGGGAAGTACAAAAGGAAGAAAAGGATAATTATGTATGTATGTATATGCAGGATGGCTAACATGGTTGTATTACTGACTTATGTCGCTTTATTGTAGGGAACAGTTAATAATTAGTTGTTTGATCAATATTGCATGTCTATATTTGTTTTCCTGAGCATACACTTTGAAGTTATCAATATGTAATATAACAACCATTGTTAATTCCCTGTCACCTTTTCTGTAATTCAGTTTTGATTGCACTGTTCTTGTGCTACTTTGTGTCTGTTTGTTAATATTTTCCTTCTTTTACTTAGAAAATAAAAAAAGAAAATAAACTGTGACTTTATAATAAAAAGAGATTAACATAATCACAAAAAGAAAGAGATGTTCTTGGGTACTTAGAAAAGATTTAACAGTTGAATTTTACCTGGAAGATGAAACCATTCAAAGATTATATTGTGGGAAAAGGAATGCTCAATTTCATACTTTAGGGAAGTAACTGTAAAAAATGAACTGAATGGAAGCAAAATATCTGTCTTAGGAGCAGAATATCTCAGTATATCTCAATACAGCAGGTGCCTGGGATAAATTATCTGTATTGTAATCCTGAGTGTTTCAGATTAAAGCTGTGAAATCTATGGGAGAAGTTCTCTGTATATTCGGGTCCTTTGTTCTGTAACAATATTAATATTCATGCTATAGATTTATTACAAGGATTCAAAGAGTCCATGTATACAAAGTGCTTAAACTGTGCTTGGCATATACAGAGCATGATTGGTAAGAGGTAGCACTTAGAAATTAGAATGGTGTATGTTTAGACAGTACAGTAAAGACAGAGAGAATGAAGTGATTTTGAGAAATATTTAAGGGGTAGAATCTCTATGCCTTCGTAACTTTATTGTATATAAAGAAAGAAAAAGAGGAGACTTGAATAAACCCCAAGTTTCTGAACTTCTGCCCTAAAAGATATTCCTTTTGTTTCCTACAATAAGGAACACACAATGAAACTCAATCCAAAAGGAGCTGATTAATTCAGTTTCAGACATTGACTTAGAGATATCTTGGGACTTCTAAGTGCTAAGCTCCAGCAGGCAGTTGAATATTATAATTGGAATCATAGGAAGAGAAACTTGCCAGAATATATAGGTTTAAGGGGTCGCAGTGGATTAACTAATGGTCAGCTTGTAACACACAGCTGAAATGAATCAGCGTGGTGCTGGGTGTGCACAGCCCACCTGAGGACTGTTGCCAGCAGCATAAAAGAGAGAACTGGAGGGGAAGACAGTGTGCTGTTGGTTCTCCTGGAGAGGCTTGTTGTGCTTGTTTTCCTGATATGATCTCAGCTTTTATCATCTGAGGGGCTTGGGTGCTTGCTGTCCCTGAGGATGGCTGTGGTTCTTTTGCGGGGAGCTGCATATCCTTCATCTCTCTGGCACAGACTTTCTAGATTCCACCACGGACCTTTGGGCCTTCCCAGCACAGATCCTTGATACAGACTTGCATCAGGCCTTGGCTCTCGGCCTCTGGTTGGACTCATGGAGGACATTACCATGGGCTCTTTTCACCTGGACTTGTGCAGGACACTGCTGTAGGGTCCAGGCCCTTAGCTGGATTCTTTGGTCTCTAGTGTGTGGACAGATGTCCTGCAATCTTTCCCATTTGACTCTTTGGATGAATATTTAAAAATAGCCCTATAGATTATGGGTCCTGTATTAATCTTTTGCCTTGTAAACCCTGACTATAGCAGAGATCTTGAGCATGTTAATGATAAGTAAAGCCGTGCAAGCATGTAAGTTCATCCTAGAGAGTGAATCAAAGGAGACGGCCAAAGACCACACTGGAGAACATTAAAGATGAGGGTAGAATTGTAAAGTCCACAATAAAAACTGAGAATGAAAACAGAAAAGAGGGAATTCCAGCATTTGGCTGTGATGGAATAACTGTTCTACATGAATCCTCCCATTGCAAACAACCATAAACACAGTTAAAATATATGAAATTATTGTTTTTAGAGGCCATATTCTTCAGTACATTTATGTGATCCTGAGGAGAAGGGTCACCATGGTGATGACTCCAATTTTTCTCCCAGAGGCCTTTTCTACATTGCAGGGCAGGATAAAGAAGCCCAATCAGAAAATAACTAGACTTCTGTGTTAAAGAGAGGTGGAGTTCAGAGCTACTAATCTAGCTGGGTTTGTGGGGCAGAGGAGTAGAAATCAAGAGCCTTCTAGGAAAGGGTCTTCTACAATATGCATAGGGAGCTTCCTGAGTATTTAGCTGAATAACAAGTTATGTAAAGAAGACATTCAAGAGACTGCACAAAGGATAGATACCAAGAAATGAAGTGTTACTGAGGAGCAGTAAGGTATAGTAATCAGAGCTTTGAGGCCACAATGAACTCTTTGATTTCCTACCAGCAAGAGTGAAAGATCTTGGGCTGGGGTTATAGCTCAGTGGAATAAGCGCTTGCCTAGCAAGCGCAGGGTCCTGAGTTCGATCCCCAGTACTACAAAACAAAACAACAAAAAAAAACAAAAAACAAAAAACAAAAGAGTGAAAGATCTTGTTGAATAGCATGTGCATTCAGTAGATTTGTCAGGAAGCCCATCCTTTGGAAAAAGGAAGAGACAGACACCCTCTGAGAAAACTTAACTAGAAGCCTTAAAATAATCGAACTCATGTGTGCTTAAATTAGCTCCTCACTAGAACATAGTTAACGAAGGAGTGAATGAAAACCACATAAGCAATAGCTTGTCATCTATTTGCCCAGCGTATATCATCGGTAATTTTTTTCCACAAATTTTCTGAGAAGTATAAATTAATAAAAAATAATAATACCTGCAAAGAAGTAAGTCAAAGTGACCCCTAGGAAGAGAAAACTCAGTAAGTATAAACAAACTCTTAAATTAGGCAGTAGACATAGGATATAAGAGTTCTAAACAAGCAATTATAAATATTCTAAAGAATGCTGGGGATATAGTTCAGTGGCATAAGTGCTTGCCTGGCAAGCATGAGGTCATGAGTTCGATTCCTGGTACCCCCCAAAAATTCGAAAGAATATAAATTAAATATGAAAATAATGAAAGAAAAGTAAAACTCTCAATATGTCTTACTTTTCTCTCATTGCCGAGACAAAATACCTGACGCCCAAAATGAAGGAAGGAAAGGTTTATTTAGCTAACAGTTTGTGGAGGATTCAGTCCGTAATTGGCTGGCTCCAAGGCCAGGGGGTACATGGCAGAGGGCAACTGTTCATGGCAGTGTAGGACAGCAAGAGCAACAAAAGCCGGATGGAGGAGCAGCCTCTCTCCCTCCCTTATACTGTGTGCAAACTACCTGCCCCAGGGAGGATGTAGCACTCATACCATAATTCCAACATTGGACCGCGAATCAATCGTAACACTAGAAGCTGCCCCATGACTGCATGAGGTTTGGGGGGGAACCCCCAGACACAAACTATAACACAATATTAAACTGGACATTTAGAAATATTGTAAATTTAGAATTTAGAATTGTAAAATATGATAGTGAAAAACCTACCCAGTGGATCATTTTTGCTTACATACTGCATACTACAAAACTTAAACGTGGAGTTAAATCATATAATCCAGTGATTCCACTTCTGGTTATAAACCCAAAAGAAATAAAAGCAGAGAATGGCGCAAATATGCAAACACCTGTGTTTGATGGGGCATTATTCACAGTAGCCCAATGGTGGAAGGAAACTAAGTGTTTGGCAGGCCGTGAACAGATAAACAAAAGGTGGTCCACACAATGGGTTATTATTCAGCTTTAAAGAAGGACTATTCTGACACACACATACACTATGGATGCACCTTGGAGGTGTTATGCTAAATAAATTGAGATGGTCACAGAAGGCAAATATTTCATGTTTCCATGAGATACCTGTCTTGACTATTAATCTAATTAAAAGGACAGAAAGTAGATACATGGTTTCCAGGGTCTGGTAGAAGGAGTGTGATTGGCGGAAGTTTCTAGAGACGAGTGGTAGCACAGCATTGCCAACCATTTTAACATTGCATAAATTCACACTTAAAAATAGTTAAAATGCTAAATTTATGCTCTATATATGCGTAGGAAATATTCCACGTGGATAGTGCCCCTGTATTTGGACTGCATTTCTTTTTTTATTTTCTAGACTTTTTTGAGACATAAGACACAGTGAAAAAATGAAGTATTATGATCTTGATTGCACTCATAATAAACATATACAATATGTTTTTTTACCCTCTCTACTTGTATACGCATTTCAGGGAAAGATTTGCTCTGTAGAATAATGCAAATGTTTGGAGTAAAACGTGACAGAAGTAGGTAGAGGAGTGACTAGATTTTATAAATCTTAAAGTAGAGCAGAGATTTGCTTTGTTTAGCTTTTGCATAATAAAAACTGCCCAAACTATTTTTAAAAAATCAGTATACTTGAGACTAATAAAAAATTCTCCAGAACAAAGCAAAAAGAGGTAGAAAATGCAAAACCAACCCGAATCATGGCTGAGTGACCCATGGAACAATGTAAAAAAAAATCTAACGTACATGCAATTGAAGTTTAAGAGATAGAAGGAAGGTTAAGTTAGAAAAGGTATTTGAAAAAATAGCAATGAAAAAAGCAGACGGTGGTTAAAAATATAAGCTAGCAGATTTAGGATAGCTGGATAAATTCCAAATAGAATAAACGGAAAGAAAACCATAGCAGGATTCATCACAATAAAATTGCTTTAAAATAATGAAACTAGACAAGCCTAGAGAGGTGAAAATGCTACACTATATGCAGAAATGCAATCTCAAGGAAGACTGTTGACTTGTCCAAAGAGAAAATGAGAGCAGGAGATACCGTCTATCAAGTATTGGAAGAATATTTAAACACACAGCCATATACGCAAAAGGACATATCCACCTAGAATAAGATATCTAATAAAAATAACTATTCAACATGAAGACAAAGATGTTCTATGCCAGAAAGTTAACAGAATGAGTTACTGGCAGAAATGAATTTAAATGCATGACATGAATTACATTTAAGTGAATTTATTCGGTGTTTAGGAAAATGAGAATCTAAAATAATCCTATCTAGGCAAAAGCATGAGGACTCATGGGGGGGGTGCTCAAGTGGGCATGCGCAGTTTCCAGGTTCTGGCCTTTCTTGTTGACCACATTGCTGCAGGAGATGAAGTGTTCACCAGCTCGGCTCACTGAGTATGGACACCCCTAACCCCACACATAACTCATCCAGTTAACTCCCGTAATTTTGTGATCAATTTAATCGTCACAGCATCTACAATTATTTACACTGCCGAGAGGATTTAGTTAGCCTGTTGCAGGATCTCCTAGCACCCTATACTTTACTCTCTTCTTACTCATCTGAGTTTGTAATTAGACAGTTTTATAACGATATGGTTTGAGGTAACTCTGTCTCCTTCTACTTGAAAAATATGCTCCTTGAACCTCTTTTCGTTTTACTGTTGTGCATCCAAGGTGGATGTAGTTGAAGCTTAATGTTTTTTGAGTCGTTTCATGAATAAAAATTAGAAGTTGTTATGAAAGACAGTTTTAGAATTTAAACGATGAAAGTTCATGAAGCTGTCTTAGGTTAATCATCTAAAAATGCTGTGATGAAAGTGAGTATCTGAGAAGGGAATAACTTACTGAAATACCGAGGAGGTCAACTAGCTTTGCGACGACAGTTGTATAAGAAATCTAGATGAATATCTAAGTTCCATAGGATTGTGAGATTCTTAGGTAGAAAAATAAGATTATGACAAACACATAAAGTAGCAAATAAATAGAGCCACAGCTGTTAGAAACAGGAAGACAAGTGTCTTATAGATAAGTAGTTATGACTTAAAAAAATTGGTTTTGGGGGAAGATAAACAATGACGGAAAGTGGCAATGAAATCTTTGAATGATAAGGTGTCTGTGTCAGGGAGCAGTGAAATTGATAATCTCCACTTACGAACTGCAACCTGAACAGTTTGAAAGATGTATGATCATCTCTTCTGGAGGGTAAAGAAGGCCAAGAGGATAGGCTTTGGGGTGGGGTTCTTAGAGACCGGGCTGAGAAAGGTCGGATTGGTCTTGGGGCTATAAGAAAGATAAGAGAGAGAGATTTAATTGCACGCTAAGAAAGGAGTCAGATCTTAGTCTGTTTGGATTGCATTAAAATATCTTCAACTTGGAGTTAGGCAATGTCTTTAAAGCCACATACAAAAAAACCTCAGGCCTGATCCTGGTAAGAAGTACTTGTAGTATTTTAAGAGACCTAAAGGAATTGGTCAGTCTTATGAGTAGTGGGGCCCACTGTGTAATGTTAGAGCATCTGTGCTGCAGGGAAATGGGCTTCCTGTTTTGTTAAAGGGCTCTATAATCCCATAGACTGTATGGAATAAAATAGGAAAGAGTGACAGTGGTTTGCGTTAAACAGTCTGCTCCATAAAGAAGGACTCGGGCAGACCATTGAATTCAGAAGTGGCTTGGCTACCTTTCCATCTCTGGGAAAGATACCCAACACCCACACCTTCAAGGAGAAGAGATTTATTTTGGATCACAATTTCAGTCCATGGGAAGCTGGTTCCACAGCAGAAACAGAATGGCAGAGAAACATGGTAGAAGAAAAAGTGCTCAACCCAGGAAGGTTCAGAACAAGAGAGATCAAAGAAGCAGCAGCAGTTCAAGTCTGAAGGCCTAGAAGCTCACTGTATTATCACCAGTGTGAGTCTGTGTTAGGGACCAGTGTCCAAAGGCAATGGCAAGACTGGAACTCTTCCTCTTCTTTCCTCTTTTATTTCATCCTGGCTATAAGTCTATTGGCTAGTGCCCTACCATATCTGGGGTGGGTTTTCTCCCGATTTGCTAACCTGCATGTCAATCATCCATAGACATACCCAGAATTATGTTTTACTAATATGCTAGGCAGGTCTTACTCATAAAGTTGAAATATTATGATTAACAGTCATAAGAAGTATTATGAGGCAAAGCTTCTCAGCTGTAGGAGGTGGTTATAAACCACACCTTGCACTGAAGTGCTAAAGGTAGAAGATTGCAAAGGTATCATTTGGGTAAGTTGCTTGGCTAGCATACATTGAAACTAGGATAGTAACATAGAATTTAAGTTTTCAGTGTTCATTTTAACGATATTACTTATCTTTAAGTTCACTGCTGCGTATTCCCATATGTTTGTTCTACCATTTTCTTATCTAAAAGCAGCATTCATAATGCCTTAAGAAAGGATAATATGCAGCCAGTTGTAGTAAGGGACCAGACTATGAAAGATTAAAAATGGAAACGAAACATCGATAAACAGACCCTCAGTTTTGCTTTTATTCATTTATGCCTCACTGAACATAGTCTATGTGAAGGTGATGCAACGAGAAAAACAGCAAATAAGCCAGGCTCTTATGAAGCCTGGATTCTAATAGGAAAAGGTAAATGGTAAACAAAACAGAGAAGTGAATTTAAATTTAACACCAATATGGGTAAGGATACATAGATTGAAGATTTGGGCTGACATTCTGAAAACACATGTCAAGAAAGGCTTTACTGAGGATAAGATCATTTGAACAAGAACTTGAAAAGGGTAAGGAAAGAATCCTGGTAAACATCTGCAAGAAGAATGTTCTAAGCAGAAGTAACAGCATGTGCAAAGACCCTGAGGCACAAACATTTCTGACATATCTACCTAAGATAGCAGGGGTGCAGAATGAGTGAGCAAGAATGCAAAGGGATGAGGGTAGAGAAGCATGTGTCCATATAGACTTTAGATACCACTTAGAGGTAGGGGAAGCTTTCCAGAGGACTGACACAGTCTATTGCACCATTCAAAGATGTCTTTTGACCTTTATTTGGAAAAGACTATAAGTGGTAGGAGGAGAAATGGGGAGATTAGAAAGAGGGCACTCCATTCTGCAGAATGCAGAAAGGTACTGGTAGAGGCCAGAAAAAGGTACATGGAGATGGCCAGAAATAGGCAGAGGTAGTAGACATTCTTCAGCTAGAACCAACAACAGGATGTGTCATTAGTTGTGACAGACTGAAGCAGGAGAGAAATCAAGGAACAGTCCAAGATATATGGTTGAACAACTGGAAGGAAGAGAATTATCATCAACGGAGGCCACTTTTGAGTAGAGCACCGGAAACTGAATGGTACACATGCTTAGTTTGAGGTTCTCATTCTGTGTTGCAGAACGGACTTCCCACAGACAGCTGGAAGTTCAGGGCCAAGATGTCCAGGGAGGCGTCTTGGCTGAGAGACACATGCACATGGCATCAGCTGAGAGAATGAGCACAGCTAGAAAATTTGTTTAAAGGCCAAAAAACTGGTCGCTGGGGCTTACTGAGATTTGGAGGTTGGGAGATGAAGAAGAATAAGCAAAGACCATTGGAAAACCCTAGAAATATAGAAGAAAGATACATAAATATAATGTCCTGGAAGCCCAGAAGAAGGCAGCGATCAACTGTATCAGGGAAAATAATTGGCCGTGGCTTTTTAGAGTAGAAGTCATGGCTGATGGTGGGTAAGGACAGTAGTGGGGCAAAACCCTGATGGGAGCAGTTTTATGGAGAGAGCCGAAGTGATCAGTTTGAGACGGAGAGGACTATAAACACGGCTCTCATGAAAACCTTAGTCCTGGTGTAAAAACACGGTATATCATTAATCCTGAGCCAACTCAATTCTCTCCCACTAGAGCATGATTAACAAACAGAAAGCAGTCTTTGCCCTTGAGGGTTCTTACAAAGTCCTGACCAGCATGCCCTTACTGGTAATCTCCAAGGTGG
Source organism: Dinomys branickii (assembly GCA_004027595.1). Lineage (NCBI taxonomy): Eukaryota > Metazoa > Chordata > Mammalia > Rodentia > Dinomyidae > Dinomys > Dinomys branickii. The sequence continues at coordinate 26,445 of PVLD010000435.1, read as the reverse complement.
TCTGGTTCTCTTCACTTTAATTTAATGAGGCTGTCACAAAACAGAAAGGAAAAGAAGACACTGAAAGAATTGTAGATCCGAAACTTCTGCTTTTAGTACAAGAATATCACATTAAAATAAGGGAGTTATTTTCCATCCATTGTCTAAGGTATTCGAATAACACCTTGTTTTCTTTTAGTCACGGTCATTACTGGAAGAACCCCACTGCTATTATTTCTATAATCTTAAATATTCAGGTCAACATTATGATGTATGTGGACACAATTTCACTTTGTGGGCAGTGAACATTCACGTAGTTGGAAAGACAGTCACATTTTGTAATGTAGCTTGAATTACACACGTTATCTACCTGTACTTTGTTATTCATTCGTGCACGAATGAAGCGGCTCAGGAATCCTCCTCAGCTGCTAACTTTCAGATCTCGGGTGTGTTGCAAATGGAAATTGATTGGAAGGGTTTGTGGGAATCTCAGATGTCCAAATTGGGGTGAAGGAAGGGCTGCATCCACAGAATATTTCACATTCTGTGATATTTGACCTCAGATGAAATAAAATGTGGCTTGCCGTCCAATGTAAATATTGGCCAGTTCCTATGCCATTAAATGTTCCTGCTTCTTTCTGAAAAGACAAAGATTCTAGCCTATCAATCATAATAACTGTCCTGGTAGGTCTTAAGCAACATGTTTGAATAGGAAATTCTCTCTTTTTCTCTTTCTCTGTTGATGATTTAGAGACAGTAAGATTCTCAGACTTACCCTAAAAATATTTACTCAGCTTCTTTCAAGTGATCATTTAAGAGCTTGGTTGAGAACCCATATGTTTTTCTACGGCAAAGGATGAGGGACAGAGTTTCTGCTAGCCTCACAACTTGGTGGAAGGTGACAGAGAAGATCAGAAGACCCACACTGGGAAAATGTGTTTGCTTCTCTTCTCTATTGAGTGAATGTACAGTAAAGTTATAAAGACGACATCAGGTTTTCTTTAGCCTCTCCACTCAGGTACAAACCTACCTCTATCCCAGACATTTTGATTATTTTCTTCCATTTCTCATAACTACTCATTCTCTTATGCTTCTTTTTGGGAATAATTGAATGTGTGTTTCATAAAAGTAATATACCATCTCTAAGAACATTAAACTCATGTCCTTTCTTGGCGGTGGGGTAAAGAAGAGAAATGAATGACCACTTGTCATCGACATCAAAAGACAATTAACAGGGTTTATACTAGTGGGAAGGGCACTTTTGTTCTTCTGAAGAAAAATAAGATGCTTCCCGTGAGTTTACTGATTTCCAGTATTTCGCAGAAAGGATGGTCATACACAAGATAATAATCACTACATATTGACATGCATATCTACTCCACATATGATAAAAAAGGCTTTGCATGTGCCAGCTAGGCCCCAATATTCCTCTAACTTGTAGCTTGACTTTCATCTGTTAATGGAAAACACCAAGCCTAAAGATGTGGCACTCTCTGTGGAGGACTTTTGAGCTGAATGACAAATATTTCTCTTGCTGTTTGGACGCTTCATAGATCATCTTGAAATGACTGCTCAAAAAGTGGGTCCAAAAGTGGCTTCTCAACACCATTAGGTGGGATGAGGAGAATTCTGAGCTGAGGAATAATGCCTTGGGAATTTATATGGATCTGTAACTTTGCAGTGGGATTCCCCCATCATTGATACATATTATCCCAGCCTCATACATATGCTATTCCTCTTGTTACATGAAATTAAGCACTTGTTGGTGAAAAATATATGAATTTGGTATATTTTTGTCCAATCCTATAACCCACCAAAATATCTGTCATGGCATAACGTAAATTTACCTGAACATGTCTGTTCATCTTTATTTTACACTTATATGATTTTAATTCACTGAAGCTCTCCATACTAAGTTTTATCGAATATCACTGGGTAATTCTAGACTTCCTGAAAACTATAAAGCTACTATTATACTTGTAGTATTTATGGATATCTTTGATTAACCTAGCAGCAGCTTCTTGAGAAAGGAAACATAATATTTCTGATTTATTTTTGAATGTATTAAAGGCACGCAAGGCAAATCACATTCCCTAGGATAGAGATTTCATCAGTGATCATGAAAATATTAAAATCCAAACCTCCTGAATTCCAAATCACTTTGCCAACCTAACAGGCACCAAACAAATTGCCAAATGAAATAAAAAAGTAAAACACATGAAAACTGTGTTTGTATTATAATGTAAATATAATGCAAGTACTTGGAACCCTTAACAAAAAATACAAAGTTTTAAAAAATATCTTTTATGGAGGAAATACTCCTTGGAATTGCTGTTGTATCTTTTTCTTTAAAATTTTCACTGCCCAAAGCACGAATCTTGAGTTGTAGGTAGGAACAATTCCTGTGATATCTTGAAACTTTGGCTACTTACTCCATCATGTTTTGTGAAACACATTCTACAATAGGTAATAGATTTTTAAAAACAAATATTTCCAATTCTTAAGAGTTACCTTGCCTTGTAAAATGAATGGAAGATATTGCAAGCAAATATTCTATGCATGCTGAGATAACGTTGTTGTCAAAACACATCCCTCAGTAGGAAACTTTTGTCTCCAGCTACAACTGGAACGAGTTCAGTGAACTGGAATAACCAGGAAAAAAGAATCAACTGATTTGTGAACGAAGATTATAAGGTAATTAAAGGCCAGATGCATGGGCTTTGTCTAAGCTGTGTATAAGAGCATGATAAGATTAGAGGTATAGATCACTGAAATGGTTAAACATGAGCATTGATTATATAATACATGACACAATGGTGAACAAGGGGAAAATGGAAAGCACTACAAATTCATTCAGTGGATTTCCTGTGGCTAAGATAATATACTATGAACTGAGATTGCCAGGGCAATAGTGGAAACTGTTGCATGTCCAATAATGGCTACACCGAGACAGAGAGGAAGTGGTCTATTCCTCAGGAGTCAGAAAGAAAAACTGCACTGAACATCCCTCATTGGGAAAGTAGATGATTATGGCTTAACTTGTAAGAGACTCAAGCATTTAATTATTATCAAAGTTCTGGGCTTAGATTGTTTAATCGTACATTGTTGAGTATTAAACAGACAGGTTAGAGTAAAAGGAAATGAATTAGTTATCTATGATTGCCTAAAAAGTAGCAAAACTTGAATGCCTTAGAATACCAATAAATATTTCCTATCTCACATAGTTCAGGAACTTAGGAGAAGGTTGGTAGGGCAATTCTAGCTTGGGTCTCTTGTGAAGTAACAATGAAGATGTCACTGCATCTTGGGCAAGCTCTCTCCCACGTGGGCAGGTCAGGTAGACTTATTGGCAAGAGAACTCATGTCCTTCTCATGTGATCTTCTTTGCGGGGGTGCTTGTAAACTTTCATGACATGACTGTGTACCTCAAAAATGCATGAATGCTGTGTATGTGTGTGACTGGAAAGTGAACCCAAAGTCTCTACACTGTACTGTATACCCAGTCATCTTTAATTTTTTAACTTGGGACAAAGTCTTGCTTGCCAAGGGGAGGCTTTAACTGTTCTCTCTCTGCTTCAGCCTCGAAGGGTGCTGAAATTACAGGCATGCACCACCACATCCAGTTCCACATTGATTTTAATTTGTTTTGTAATCTGATATTATTTCATTTGCATAGTAGCTCTTTCTACCTTTCTCATAATAGTAAATTTGGTGCCAATCTAAGTTTTGATTAAATTTCCATCCTTACCTCAAAAATGTTTGCATTTGTCAACAATGATCATGTTTCATGTTTTTTAAACTCCATGCGGGGCTCACGGGTATTTTGAGTTCAAAAGAATAGGTCAGGAAATTGAGGCATGAAAGGTTACCCGGTGCCTCTGTCACCATGAGTGTTATTCAGCCCTATGCCAGTGTGAGAAAATACCTGAGAATCACTTCAGAGGGAGGAAAGCTTCTCTTGCCTCACAGTTCCAGAGTTTTCATCCATGGGCAACTGGTTCCATTACTACGTAAGGTTGAATATCATGGTAAGAAGACCTGATGGAGATATCTGTTCACATCATGACATCCAGCAAGCAGAAAAAGAAAGAGAAAATTCTCAAAAAGAAAGGACAGGGAATGATGTAGTTTTCACGGTCATTTCTTCATAGCCTACTCCCCTGAGGCAGGCCCACCTCCTACAGGCACCTTCAGTCATAAGCTCATCAGCAGATGGAACTGTCAATGAAGTTAATGCCCTGATGATCCCATCATTCCTCGAAGTTTGCCAGCTTGTTTTCTGGGGTATTTAATTCATTTATTTTGGAGCTATTGGTTATTGAACCCAGAACCACTAGTCTATTAGGCAAGTGTTCTACCATGGTACATGTTAGTATGTAGGTAGAATATTAACTAAGTATTCTATCCCTAGCTCTTTGGGGACATTCTAGATCAAACCATAATAACATGGCTAGGAAGAAATAGTAGAGTCCATATGACCAGGTTAAGATCATAGCAACAGGGACTGGGAATATAGCTCAGCAGCAGAAGTGCCTGTCTGGCAAGTGTAAGGTCCTGAGTTTGATTCCTGATACAAAAAAAAAAAAAAAAAAAGAAAAAGAAAAAGAAAGATCATAGCACGAAACAATGAGCATAAATAAATTAGGGCATTTGGATTGAGTTTCAAAGAAAGGTATAGGCAGTTTGGTTACAACCTACAATAAATGCCACTCAGTATCTTGGAACTAGTATCAGAGGGGGATGGTACCTTAGTGATTCGGGGAGGAAACCACTACAGTGATTTGGAATGAGACCTATGCTGAGGGAACCCCTGATAATGCTATCAACTTGGTTAAAAGGCACAGTCTAGGTCAGGTGTATGGAGAAAATAATACTCTGATATCTCTCTCCTACTTGCTGATTCATGTCTTCTCTTCCTTATTCAAACTGAACTAGAGGTCAGAGGCATAGGAGTCATTTGATGTCATATTCAGATAGGTGAAAAGCAGCTGAAAAGTCTGGCAATACTCATCAGATCCACTGTGGAGGACACCAGGATGGATCTCCATGGAAGAAGAACATCTGGATCCATTTCGGCTAACTCTGGCTCTATTTGCACATACTGATAGGTACAGAATTGGCTTGGCTAGTTCTTTATCTGCTTGATTGCCTTTAAGCAATGAAAATAGATCTAGTGGAGGTGCTAATTTGTAGTTTTTAAAGCGATATGACAAATCAGAGAAGCCCTGCCCATAGCTCTCAACTAGTACATGTGAGCTAGGCCATTGATGTCACACTATTGACTGGCATTGAGCTTCAAGAAAGGGGCCATGATATCTCGGGGCATGAAATTACACATCAGAGCCAAAGAACAAACCCCTAAACATGAAGGACTTGCTCAATCTGTGATATGCATATTACTCTTCCTGCCTCTGTCCTTGCATATTGAAGATGTCCTCTCAGGCCTCCTACCTATTCCAGTTCATAGCACTCATATACTTATTGCCTTTCTTTCAATCACTCATCACTGAGCCACCCCCTTCATCATGAATTAATAAAACTCGGATTGGGCCCTGGGTCAAGGTCTTTGTTCCAGTTAGCCATCATTTTAACTGGACTTAGGACACCCTTGGCTCCCCACAACTATAAACATGCCTTAGTGTCTTTATTCTCACCATGGAGTACGTTGGAACTGGTAGATTGAAATTACTTGTTGGAATTCCAATATCTTTTCCCTGGGATTACAAATGTAGACAACTCTAGACTGTGATGAGGTCCAGAAGGGCTTTCTATAGTCCACTATTTATTATCTACCATGCTGTCTTGGTTACTTTTCTGTCGTTGCTGAAACAAAATGCCTGACACGTAAAATTAAGGAAGGAAAAGTTTATTTAGCTCACAAATTGTGGAAGTTTCAGTCCATACCCAGCTGGCTCTAAAGTACAGTGGCACATGGCAGAGGGCAACAGTTCATGGTGGCAGAAGACAGCAAAAGCAACAAGAGCTAAAGGGAGGAGAGGTGGCAGCAGCCTCTTCTCTGCCTTACATTGTAGGCAAACTACCTGCCCCAGGGAGTGTGTAGCACTCACACCCATAATTCCAACATTGGACTATGAATCAGTCATAAACTCCAGAATCCCACTCCATGACTGCATGCGGCTTTGAGGGGACAGCCAGACACAAACCATGACACATGCTGAGCTAACTTTAAAGTCCTGAATGTAGCAAAGAAACTGATGATCGGAAAGGATAATATGTATGGTAACGTGCCGATAATTAGAAGATGGTCAAATCCTCACTCCAAGGTAAGCATAGATCTTCCATGCAGTTCAGGGCTTTTTTTTTAAGTAGCAGAATTTTGTTCAGAATCTACAGGAAGAATTAAGAACCTGGCAGAAGAATGATAATCTGGAATTAACCATAGTTATTTCAGATTTCAGTAATATACCTTGCTACCATATACTGACTGCTGCCATTGCCAACAACCTCTGCTTCAATTCTAAGTCAGTAGTAAAAAGTGGGAAAATGCATCAGTGGATCCAACTTTAACACCTAGTATGATTCAGCACTGGCTTCACCATTGTTGGTAGACTTAGATTATACCAATGGTAAGCAGTGCTTAGTGAAGTTGTTGTAGGGCCCCTACTGACATGTCAGAACAGGAATTTTTTACAAAGCGGTGATACCAGCCTCCGTGTACACATGTGTAGTTCTGTTGTAACTCTGTAACATAAATCATCCCCAAACAGACTGTAGGATGTTAATATATACCCAACCAGACTGTAAAATGTTAGTATACGTCCATATAAGGGAGACGAAGACACAAAAATTGTATGACAGGGTGCAGCTACACCATGTTTACCACTCAGCTTACAAATCCACTGAGTCAGTGCCAGCATGAATATAGCTGCTTCCTGGGAAAAAGGATTCAGTGTCTCCTCTATACAGGAAAACCCGGCAGCCTGTCTAAGGGTTCATCCGGGATTCAGAGACAGTGTACTATCAACTCCTTTGTTACTGGAGTCTGAACTTTGGAGTGCTGGGGGACACAACCTCACCTGGCAACAGAGGACCATTTGATCCATAGAGGAGGTTGACCTCTTATCATATGTCCGGTTAAGAGAAACCAGCTCAGTAACCAGTTCAGGGAGTGCCACTCACCACAGTTTGTAAGATCCAGGTTTGACTTGGTAGTCTTACCTTTAAAGAGGCAGAATGGGAGGACTAATCTCCTCCCAGAGTTGCCTAAGTTTCATTAAAACCAAGAGTACAATTTTCAGGAACTGGGTGGTAGATTCAAGTACTAGAGTTGCTCCAGTAGGTTTCACTGGAAATGAGAGCAAAACTCTAAGGGACTGAGCAGTGGACTGGAGTATGAGTTGCCTGAGTAGTTCCACAAGGAACAAAATCACAGGCTCAGGACAATGGCTGGCTGGTGATTTGGAGCCCTTGTGTGTCTGTGACTGAGTGAGACGACAGTGTGAAAGTTCTGACGTGTCTACAGGGCCAAAATGAGTGTTTAGTCCTGATGTGCGGTTCTGTGGTGATATTCATATGCCCAAGGGTGCTGATAGGTCCACCTAAAGGCTTGGACCTGTCTTTGGAACCTTGGCTGAAAGCTTGTACTGAGGAGAACTGTAGAATGATGATGGCCAGGGCAACAGCCACCTCCAAGTGCTGACCAAAGTGGAACAAACTGATTCTCTCTGGGGAATCGGAAATTAGTTCCTACAGTCTCCATCAGTGCCCCTTCCACCTGTGGTCCTCACTGCTGTGGCTTTACTAGCGCTAGTCAGGCCCCAAGGGTTGTCTCTCTCCCAACATTGTATGAAGCCTCTCTGAAGACCCCTCTCATGGCAGCCTCCCCTGAGCTGGCTCCCCACATGGCTACAGGCACCAGTCCAGAGAACCCCTCCAGCAGCCTGACCCACAAGACCTGTTGAGGCGCCATGCAGCTGCCACCTCGAGAGATGGAAGGACCCATTTACTATGACCCTCAAAGGCAGATCCAAGAAGGGGCATGAGCGCTAGTGTGTCAGCCCTTCACCACCACCGACCTCCTTAATGGGAAGAACCCTCCACCGTCCTATACTGAGAAACCTTAGGCAATGATTGATGTGGTGCAGCACATAATCTAGACCCACCGGCCCACAGAAAATGATTTCCAGAAGCTCTTCCTAACCCAGTTCAACACCGAGGAACAGCAAGCTGCCCTATCATGTTTGGAAAAATGCATGGCTGGATCGCTGGGTCTCTAGGCTTCTACCCACAACCAGGAGAGGAGGCCCAGGGCGACCTGGACTTGGAAAGAGGGCTCATCTCAGTCACACAGTCTCAGGAGGCCCTCCGAAAGGGAAGAAAGGAGGGAGGAAAATGGGCTTTGAACATGAGAAAAACTTCAGTTGCTCCAGGGCCCAAAAGCAAACCCCCAGCCATTCTACAAAATGCTACATGAAATATTCTATCTTTATCCCCATTTCAACCTAGAGGTGGCTGAAAACGAGTAGGTGATGAAGGTGGTGTTTGTCATCCAGGATCAAGGAGATATCAGGCATAAGGTATAGAAACTGAAGGGTTTTGCTGGAATGAATGTTAACTGTTAGAAGTTGCTGCCAAGGTGTTTGTCAACCAACCCAAGAGGCTCAGTGGAAGGAGAGTCATAAGATAAAAATAAGGTCAACTTCCCGGCAGCTATCCTGGCTGAATGATCAAGACAGCTCCATAAGGTTACATATGCCCAAGCCAACTCCCCAAACACAGTACTTCACCCTCGCCAGGCACAAATTTGATTCAAAAGCACTTGGAAAAGCTTCTAGGTTATGAAATCCTCTGACCTTGCCAATCACCTTGGAACACACCTCTTCTGCCCATCCAAAAATAGGGCACAGATGACTATTGGCTAGTTCAGGGTCTATGAGCAGTAAACCAGGCCACTGTTACCCTACTCACAGTTGTCCCAAACCCTTGTACTCTTAGACCTCATCCTCACTGAAGCAGCCTTTTTTATATGTCTAGACCTTAGCGATGCCTTCATCTGCATTTGTCTGGCCCCACCATGACAGCCAATTTTTCTCTTCCTGAGGGAAAATCCGGAAAATGGTGACAAAGGCCGACTGACCTGGACAAGTCTACCCCAAGGGTTCAAAAATTCCCCAACCATTTTTCGGTGTGGCAGTGAACACTGACCCAAAGGCCTTCCCTGCAGGTCAGCATGGTTGTATGTTACTCCAGTATGTGGGTGATCTTCTACTGGTTATCCAAACATGGGAAGGCTTCACGGAAGGGATGCAGCTACTCCTTGCTGCCCTGTGGGAGATGGCTATAAGGGTTTTAGAAAGAAGATCCAAATTTTCCAGGAGAAAGCTAAATACTGCAGTTTTCACTTATCACAGGGAAAATACCATCTCAGGTCCAAGATAAAACAAGCAGTTTGTTCAATTCCAGTTCTTGAGATCTGATGCCAGGTCCAAGAGTTCCTGAGACGGCAAGTTCCTATAGGATCTGGGTACCTAACATCTCAGTCTTTCTGAAACCCTGTTACAGGGCCACAAAGGGAGGGAGTGGGAACCTCTGTTATGGGAAGGGGAACAGAAAAAAGCTTTTGAAGAGCTCAAACAGGCCCACAGCAGTGCACTAGAACCTCCAGACACAGCTAAGCCTTTCTACTCATACATCCATGACTGCTACAACTCAACAGCCCAAAGATCCAATGGTGGGGGTCTGCTGACTTCTTTGAAATAAATCCTTGCACCTTGTCTAATTTTTCTCATCCAAGGGGGACCTGAGACAATGTTGATGCATATCAGGCCCCAGATGGGCTGTATTTGTATTGGATATGCAGAAGAACTGCATATGGTACACTTCCCTCAAACTGATTAGGGTCTTGGGTGTTAGGGATGATCCTCTCACCTTTCTTTCTACTCCCACTTGCCAGGGAAGAGCATCTGGGAGTCTGAGGCTGGGGGATCCATAGAAAATGACATACTCTGAAAATAGGCAATTGGGAAAAGGATCAATGGCTCCTGAACACAAAATTCAGTACGTTGGTCCTGCCACCTGGGCCAAGGGTGGTTCTGGAGTTACCACATTCCCATATATGTGCTAAACTACATAAGTAGAGGACAAGAATTTGTGAAAATTATAGCTAATGAAACGGCCAACACTCTCAACTTGTTAGCCAAACAGTAGACCAAAATGCACAGTGCTATCTATCAAAATTGTTTGGCCCTAGATTATCTACTTTCTTGGGAGAGAGGGGTTTGTGCAGAATTTACCCTAAGCAGCGACTGCCTACAAATATGATGAGGGAAAAGTCATAGAGGTGATTACAGATCCAGTGAGGAAGTTTGCTCACGTTACAACCCAGATCCTGGGGAACTGTTTGGAGAATGGTTTTTAACTCTCTGGAGACTCAAAACCCTCATAAGGATTACACTCTTGAATTTGGGATCCTGTTTGATCCTGTCTTGTCTGGCTCCCTGGGTTATGCATTCTGTCTCCAGCTTCATTGAAATAACAGTCAAAAGAAAAATGGCTGCTCATGTGATGATGCTATAGAAATATAAACCTCTGAACCAGCATGATGCTCACTGACCCAAACTAGGATGGAGTCCAAGGATCAAAGAGGGGAATGTGATAGGGCCCCTCCTGACATGTCCAGGTGGGAACTTCTTACAATGTAAGAATATCAGCTTCTGTGTACACATGCACAGTTCTGATGTAACCCTGTAATGTAAATCATTCCCATCCAGACTGTAGAATGTTAATGTATATCCAGTCAGACCTTAAAGTGTTAGTGTATGCTCATGGAAGGGAGACAAAGATACAAAAATTGTATAAAAGAGTGTAGCTGCGGCATGTTCTGCACTCAACCTTTGTATGTGAATCTGCTGAGTCAGTGCTGGCTCAAATAAAACTGCTCCCTGGGGAAAAGGTTTTGTTCCTCATCTCCCTACACAAAAATCCCACAGTGGAGTTTCCCATTTGTAGGATGATGTTTGTTCCATTGGCAAGTCTGTAAATTATGTATTAGTTTCTATTTTCTGCCCAAATTCTAGATACCTGGTGTGTACTAAATGTTGATGCATGGTTAAATGAGTGATAATCAGTCAAGCAAGTTATATCTTATTGCCAGCTTTCTTGGCCGCGTTCCAGCTTGACCCTAATGCTGTCGCTTCTACCACCATTACTATTGTCATAATTTTGAATTATATTTGAGCACATACAAGATGCCAGGAGCTGTGCTCAGCATTTTATGTTTAGATCTCATTTAATTCTTCAGAAGAAGAAACACAAGCTCAGTAAAATTAAATGCATTGGAAAATATCACATATCTCATAAATGGTAAGGCTGGGATTGTAACAAGTGAGATTGCCTCTAAAACCTAGACTTTGAGTTACTGTACTCTACTATCTCCGTTTCACTAGCTCATCCCAGGAGTTTGGGTATGAATAAATAATTCCCTAGAAATGAATCGCTGCTTTTCTAGTTCAGATTGTCACTCCCACCTATGCCTTCCTCCTATTAGTTTTTCTTACCTACTTGCTTTTCTCTCTCTAATTTTTTGACATTTTTTTAACCCCAAAGACTGTTCAACCCACTCTAGAGTCAAAGTGTCCTGAAGCACAATACTAGACCTTCAGAAAGCATCCTGAACCATGAATATCTAAAATCATGTTCCTGTCCAAAGCTTGCAAGTTATTCAGCTTGTAGACCATCTTTTCCGTGGTCACTGGATTCTAGTACATGACATATTTATGGTTACCCAGTGTTTTGCTTAGGTTTTATTTATTTTTCATAGAACAATTTTAATATTAAAACATTTGAAAGACAATACAGTGCCTAAAGCATTGCCTTCCTAGCCAGTCTACTCTTGGGTAAACAGAATAAAGTACCAGTAGAAATATATTTTTGAGAGCATTTCAGTTACTCAAGCCAAATATATTTGCAAAACCCACCTTTGTTACACATTTACTTGGATTTTAAAAACATGTAAAAAATTTTCTCATCAAGTTGCCTCTGCATCTTCCTCTAGGAGAGAGAGAAAATGTATCATTGGTATCCATGGCATCATATCTCTCTCTCTCTTTTTTTTTTTGTCTTTTTATAGATTCAAACCCAATTTTCATCCCTGACAATGATTCAGGCAGTGTCTATACTACGCCAACACACTTGTTAAAAAAGGAAAAAATTCACTGTAATAATGGTGGAGTTTAGTTGACAAAAATCTAAATAAAGTGAAATCCATCTATTTAGAAATCTTCTAGAATTGAGATTTCCACATGCTTAGGGTTTTAATGTTTAATTAAGCATGGATACTTAAAAAAATTCTGGCCATCCTGCTTGGAAATATTTCTAATATATTTACATTTCAGTGATTTCTGCACTAGATTTCTTGAAGTGCAATGAGTTTCAAAATGAAACACCTAGAATACTAGGTAAAATTTTTTAAAAATATTCTCGAAGTTCTAAAAATGGAAAGACAGTTGTAATCATAGACGAAGTCATCTTTCTAAGGTCCTGTCCCAAGGACTTGAGTTTAATAAATAAGTTGGAAGACAACAGAAAGCATATCCTATTCAAGTTGGAAAGTTGGACCCCGCACTATCAAATAAAATAGGGATCTTTGACAGATCACTACCTGACCGAGGGGATTTTGATAGACAACAGCTGGTTACCAGTAAAGGACTATGACACCAAATATCAGATCTATCGCTAGCACTAGATTGGAAGGAAAGGGAGGAGGAAGCTGTCCTCTGAGATCTCATAACACCAATCCAATCCTAAGGCAGATTTGGCACACAAATTTATCCTTCACGAACGGCCCTGGAAATCAACAACCAAAAGATCAGCATGCACCCACGCATGCACATATAGCACTTCTGGTTTCATCTCTCTGACATACAGAAGTTAAAACATTCTGCCAACTTCTCCAACTTCAGTGTGCCTGAAGTTCTCCTGCGGTGAACTGCTTTGTACTTCTATCCTTCAGCTTTTCTGCTCTATAGTCTCAATGTTCAGAAAAGTGGAGTCTTCTGTAAATACCTCCACTTCATCATTATCTACGCTTTTCAACTTAAATCTCATGCCAACCTGCCTCCTCTTTTACTACCTTCTAATGTCACCACTGACATCCTACTTAGAAAGTCTACTAGCTCCTTCTCTGTTATTTTTTATAAATTGTACTAAAGGCTTCCAACTCAAAATGTGATCTGCAGTGTAGAAGCATCACTGCCACCGAAAAGCTTGGGGGAAAAGCAGAATCTCTGGACCCAGCCATCATACATGTATGGAACAAAATTCTACTGAGAGAAGATGCTTGTGTGGTCCAGCAATTTTGATTATTTTGTAATGATAGTAGGCTGGGTAGAAATGAACTCCCCAGTATCATTGTTTGAAAGCAATAAAGGCTTGTTTATGTATTTGTTTTTAGCACAGTTCACTACAAAGGTGACTCTATTCCTAAGTGTGATTTCAGAGAATGGATTTCTTCCCTTCTCTGACTGTGTTATTCAGTATATTTTCTTTGAGCTGTGTGAGTGTCTGTGAAGTAGAGAAAAGTGGAATGATACGCAGATTTTCATGAGGTCTAGAAACAGTGCCCTCACCTCTGCCCCTATTCTACCATCAAACTGATCACAAACAGTACAAGATATTCGGGGATATGTGCTTTCTCCCCTGTGTAACCCCCAGGTGAAGTAAATGGACATGGTGAACCTCTAGTCAGGCTCCCCCATAACTCAATCCAGCTGCATCTTTTCACTGTCCACAGCATATCTTCACTTGAATATACAACTCATGGTCATAACTCATTATAATTTAAACAGAAATAAGTTCTGCTTCTCCACATCAAGCTTTCTCTTAAATTTTAGACTTATGTCAATGGCATCCTCACCCTACCAACCAAAGCTCAAGACCTGGACATTTCCCATTTTCTCTCCATGCTCGCATACCCACCCTAAAATATTTACCAAGATGTTTTGCTTTTGTCTCCAAATTCTTTCTTCAACCTCCTACTCAATCACATTCTCAGTGCTATTGCTCAACCCTGGCCCATATTCTTTCTTTCTGGAATATTCTTCTATTCTACAGTGTAGAATACCACCAATTAGCCACCAATCCTTTTCTGTTCTTCTCCCTACATTATCCTGTATTTCTTATTGGCTCCCTCCTGAACTCCTTACATTCTATGAATATTACTTAACAATAATAGAGAAGTACTTAAATGCCGAGCTCCAGGGTAAGTATTTCACGTGGAAGGAATGTTATCATCACTCTTTTTCTCACGAATACTTAAACAAGGTTCAGGAGCAAAGCAATTTTCACCAGTCGGCAGGAGCAGGATCAGGATTTGAACCAGGTAATTTGTTAAACTTCCTAAATTCTGACACAGTTGTTTCAATATACACAAACTACTTTTCTTTAAAACTAATTGAAACACAAACCTCCTGAGTACGCCATTTTTAATTCAGGTCTTGGTTTATACTTATGCCTTGGTTTGTACTTATGCCTGCTACATACAGTACAATCCAATACAATATACATAGTCCAAAGTTAGAATAAGTTTTCTTTTGTTCCCCTTCCTGCAACTCTGACTCTATCCTTACATATTACTGGGAAAAAGTAAATAGAAAGACACAATTATCTTTTCCTTCAAAGCTCAAATTATTCATGCATACTTCTTTCAACTTTTCTTTTGGAACACTTAATATTCTTTATTGAAATAGTCCTTCCTTTATTCTCACGGAAAAATCTCTCACCACTCACCTTTTATTAGATAACACCTATATTCGTGTAAATGGTTTATGCAATGTGTTAGTTTTCCAATTCTTTAAGTTTAGAACCTCAGTTCCTTCACTTTTACTATTTTTAACAATTCCCTCACTTCCCTGAGTGACCCATGAAACTGCAATAGCCAAGTCCTTCCTTAATATTTCAGACTGTAGCGCTGCTCTGTCTCATTCTCACTGCATCTGGTCTTCAAATTCAATGTGACTTTGGGTTTCATGGACTTCTGTATTTTTTTCTAATTCATCACTGCCAAGAAAAAATCCCTTATCACTTATTTATTTATCACTTTTTGATTTTATGGAGAAATAAAACAAAATGTCATAATTAAATAAGAGAATAACACTAGTGATTATATTGTGTGTCATTATTTTCAAAGTTCCTACTCAGATATGTTTGAGTCATGTGACCTCCTAGAAAAAAATATCATAACACTGATTACCACTATTTCAAAATACCAGTATTACTACCCTCTACAATTTATGTTTTTAGGCATCAGTACCCCTGTGTGATTTCCATTCAAGTGTATCCTAGTGTTCTTTCCTCATCCCATTTCTATGCAAAATTTTATGCAAATTTCAATGTAAAATTTTCCTTTGTCTCTCTCATGACTTTCCAATCGTCACCAGGATTTTCAGTGATTGAAGCTGCATACCAGTCATTGCACCCAGTCCTTTTTCTCTTCAGTACAACCCAAGAAATAGCCATTAACCAATACTGATTTCTACTTGCTGCCTTGAGGTGTTTTCTACTCATTTGATTCCTGCTAACTGTAATCTACACTATCTACACCCCTTCATCAAAGTCACAAGGGTTCTATTCTACAGCAAATGAAACATCTTGATAATACTTATCTGGGAAATTGCTGATATTCACATATACAATGGGAAATTGATGGTTGCAGAAGAGAGAAGCCTAATTTCTTGTATAAAGGTACAAATGAAGCATAGTTTGCATAATACAAAAGGCATGGGAGAATCCATCAAATATGAACAATGTTTCTTGTTTTGTGTATTATAAAATCTAATAAAACCTTAAACTAGTCTGTACCCTTGAAAAGAAGGAAGAAAACGGGAACAAGGGAGAGGAGGGTAGGATGTGCTGATTTTCGTATCTCTTTATAATTCCACTTTCTTTCATATCATACTGTGCACATTGAAAGGGCCAAGGAAATTGATACATGTTAAAAACGTGGTTTATTGTTTTCTTGATTTCTAGAATTATGAAAATTATGGTAGAAACATTAATATGCAGATTAAACTTTGCCTGTCTTTACTGCAGGTACTTATTTTGACTAGCACAAAAGGCTGTGAGAAACATCTTGCAGTATTCAACAATCATTCAAGTCAGCATTTAGCACAGATCATGGACAGGTACATGAAGTTTTACTACTACAAATAAAATAAGAGACATCAGGCTTATATTTAGAAAATTAGGCTAAGGATTTTTGCATGTAATCATTCTGCATGCGCCAAACTTGGGCTAACCAGGTTCTCTGACATTTACAAAGACAAGCATCTCTTTGGCAGTTCATTTGCACCATGATGGTTGATTTCATCACCTTTATAATTGAATGCCTGGATTCAAATATTAGCTCCACCTTTTACTAAAATTGAAACCTTGGAAGAATACACTGCATCTAGTATGTAACTTTAATAGCATCATTAATCATATAAGTATCAATTTTTCCTGCCTTTTGAAAGGCAGAGAAAGCTAGTCACAATTGTGATATGCTAGGACATGAATAAAGATAGTTGTGTTGAAGTCAGATTCAATATTTCTGACTGCAAGGATTGGTTTTTGTTATTGCTACTGTTGGTTTTGTTTTTAGGAATATTTGCATAAATCTCATAACCACAAATAGAGACTACTATACCATTCGCATATTAAGATCTGGTGATGCAGGGATGAATAAGACATATGAAATCTCTCTTCTAAGAAACTCACATTGTCAGCAAGAGAAACAGACACTAAACTGACCAATCAATAAGCATCAGTCAATAAAATTTCTGGTTAGATAATTACCACAGGGCAGCATGGTAAGGAATGATTACCTGCAATGTTATTTATATTGGTAGGAAATGCCTGAAAAGGTAAAAACTAGGGCTCAGTCTATATGATAAGCAAAACAATGAGCACTATACCCCTACCTCAAAATGATCATCTCCTAATCTCTGAGATTTGCAAATATATTGCTTTAAATGCCAAAGAAAAATTTGCAGCTGTGTTCCTGGATTGTCCTGTGGCCCAATCTGATAAGTTCTTAAAACCAGTAGAGCTTTCTTGTTTGCTTAGTGTCATAGACATACAACTTACCTGGGTTTGAAAACAGAGGAAGGTGAGCATTAAGCCGAGATGGGTGATGGTCTCAGGTAGCTGTGAAATTAGGGAAAGTGATTCATCCCTTGGGATCCAAGAAGAGAACACAGCCATGGTAAAATCTAGATGTCAACCAGCGAATTCTATATCTGGATCTCTATAATGTATAGAAATGCAAAATATTGTTTTAGCCATCAGTATGTAGTCATTTGTTAAGCTGTAAATTTATAGACCGGAATAATGAAGAAGTATCACTAAAATTCCAGGTACAACAGTACTTGTAGTGGGAACAGCAAGGACAAAGTCTCCAACACTGGTATGGGATGTTAGGGACAGAAGAGAGCCCACAATCAGAATCTTACCCTGAGTGTATAGGGAAATTCTGGAAGGGCATGATCAAATCTTTTTGTTTTGCTTTAAGAAGCTACTGTTCAATAGGAATGGAATAGAGATGGCAGAAGTCAAAGCAGAAACAACAGTCACAAGACTCAGGAGGGGCACAGAAATCCTTTCAGAAATACATCTTATAATCGTTTGGTATGGTGGAGTTATCAGTCCAGAGCAGAAAGGAAAATTATAATGACTGTTGAAAATGAAAATTCCTCTAAGTCTCAAGATAGCCACCATAATGTGTGACATCTGAGGTGGCCACATGCTTATAGAGAGATTCACTGTTCTCTCTGACTTACAAAGAACTTATCCTAAGGTCACTTAAAAAGGATTTTTAGAAAAACTAATTATCTGGTTCAATCTGTGATGCTATCGCCATTTGTAATCAGTTATGAAAGCTTCTTATCTTGTGAAAGTCATGATGCTGGTCCAGTTTCTTTACTTCGCTTTGCTTGTAGAAGCTGGTGCTGTATTTAATCTAGAGACAATGCTAATCAAACAGGATCTCACTAGTAAAGTACAATTTTCAAAAGTTTTAAGAAATGGCACTTGAACAAATATTAGTACATATCAGAGATATTAACATTAACTGATTTTAACTAATTAATTCATGATCTAGAAATTAATGATCACTCTAATCACATCTTACTCATGTGTGCATATAGGTACCTATGTGTATGCATAAATACATAAAATTTAACTTAAAAATGGAAATAGAATCGATTAACTGGATCAAAATTGGTTAATACTGTAGAAAAAGGTGATACGTTTGAGTTGCTTTTTCATTGTTTACAAGATCTTCCTTTAAAAAGAGCTCTAAAAAAGCAGACAATGGCAACATCAAATTCAGTTCTTCTCTGAAACACCACTTAGTAACCCTTTTGACCTCTTCTGAAATTTTGGACTATTTGATCATTTATCTGACATTTTCCCTTTTTCCCTTTCAAATATGTTCCCGTGATCACAAACAAATATATAAAAATAATCCATCTTTCAAAGATAGGTTGATCTTTTTACTTTTGACCTGCAGTAAAAGTCTTCTTGAATTTTCTTTGAAAATCTAGAACCATAGATTTGAGTGGAGCAAGCGCTAATGCTGGAGGACTTACTTTTGTCTGATAAATTTCAAAAGAAATCTTCGTTACACTTTGAAGGTCCTTACCGGCTTGAGGCTATAAAAAGAGGCACAAAGCATTTGTTCCACCAAATTTCATCACAGCACTCATAAACTTGGGTGATTTCCTCGAGGTCTATAAAGTTATATAGCTGAATTCTCTGGTGATGCCCCATGAATAGCTACTTTACTAAGTGTATCTAGGATCATCTTCATGTGAGAATTTTGTAGGCCTTGACTACACACATAGGATCAATTCGTATTTCACACTACTGATCTTTTCAGGTCTCATAAAATGAGCATGATACTCAATACAACCCTCTTGTGTGATCGTGGCTGACCAACTCCCTGAACAATTGTATCCTGGTACGAAGGCAAATACAGCTTAAGAAACTGTGTGGGTGTGTTTGTTCTTGAATTCTGAGGGCACGAGAGGTATAACACCACTTTAAAAACATTATTTTCAGTTTGTGAATGTACATCGCCCAGGTTGGTAATTTGAGATGAATTTCAACAAAATAAAACAAAACAGAGAAGATATCCACATATATCCATCAATACTAAATAATGCTATTAAC
The DNA here is from genome assembly GCA_004027595.1 of Dinomys branickii. Lineage (NCBI taxonomy): Eukaryota > Metazoa > Chordata > Mammalia > Rodentia > Dinomyidae > Dinomys > Dinomys branickii. Next base: position 7,299 of record PVLD010000435.1, on the reverse strand, counting down.
TGTATTTCATTCAAACAGTAATAAAAATGTGATTTTTCTTATTAATTCATGATGTTCTATGAAATCTATTTATAGTCTGGTAGATGCTGGGAGGGTGGGGTGGGAGGCCTTAAGTCCTCCACTTCCATGAAACACATCTGCTTCTGGAATAAAAAACGTTCCTAGAATTCTGGATTTAACCCATCAAAGCATTCTGGAAATTATCTGAGCAATGTCATCTCAGAAATCTGTATGGAAAGCCTATTTTTGGAAGCCTCAAAGGTCGATATTCCTTTCTTCAGAGTACTAAGATTCTCCTTTGTTGTGGTTGCTACTCAAAGATTTTAAAACTGTCAGAAAATACAATGGTAAAAAAATTTTTTCCCAAGTAAAAACTTTTTTATTTTTATTTGTTTATTTAATAAGCAAAGACAATAAAATAAACAAATAATAGACAGTTATGGTAAGGTTTGGAATGTCTTTTATCTGAGCATATTACACAGACAATAAAAAACAGCTTTTATACCACTTTTAAAGAGAGTTAAGGACAATTTACCATTTTAACCAAGTATAATAATTTGAACTTTGCTTTAATCTATTTGTTGGTAAAGGGTTCAGCAGACCCCACTCCTTTAACCAAAGTAATTTAACTGAGACAATTTTGGTAAAACTTTGACACACTTCATGACTGCTCTTCACTCTTCACACATATTTTGTACTTTGGCCAAAAAAAAAAAAAAAAGAAAAAAGACTTTTGTGCAAAACTTTTACAGCTTTCTATATCCCTTCCTGCTTTATCTCTCACTCTTTTTTCATATGAAACAACCAAACATTTAAAAAACAAAATATGTTTTGAGTTTAATAAACTCATGGTCATGCAATTGCATGGCTTACATATTCACACATCTGTGCTACCATGACCCTCGTGTGATTTCATGCTCTTAAATGTGCATTAATTGCAATTTTAACCAAAGTAACCAACTTCTACCACACAGAGGAAACTACAAAGTCACTAACTGCTCGTCTATAGTGGTGTGAGATGCTGAGATATTTTAAGCAGCAGATCGCTACAAATAACATGCCTAAGGTGTTGTTCTACCTCTAGTGATAGGTCCCAAGAACAAGGTACCCACGATGTAAAGAAAAGTAAGAGAGACAGGAAAAGCAAGAGAGTCAAAAGTCTGGGATCAGGGTCTTACAGCCTCTCAGACTGTAGCCCTGATTCCCAATCTCAGTCACATTTTATTGAGTCAGAACTAAAGGCATAGATCATACAAGTGGGGGGATATCAAACGTTTTAGCAATTCAAGCTTATCCTTCTCCATTCTCTCTCCCACGCTGGTAGCAACAGTCCCCCGGTGGGCCTCCCACACCCAGCACCATGCTCACTCAGTTCTGCTGGGGATCATAAGTTGACCAGTTGTCGATCCACCCCTGGTCAACTTGATAATCCTACACATTTCCTTTATCCATGGATTCTTATCTTCAGGTGAAAGGTTTCACCTCAGCTTGATAAACAAATCATTATGTGTCCTCAGGCCTTTCTAACCAAAGAATGTCCTTCTCCACACTATGGTAGGTAGGTATTTGGTGTTTTCAGCAAATGGCAAGAAATGTGCTTTATAAAATATAAGAGTATTGTGGGGAACATTAAGGGATTGAACAAGATTTACCCAGGTGAGATGGTTTCCTCAAAGCTCATTTACAAGACTGCTAGGGTGCTATGAGCAGTAAGAGAAGAAAACAAGGCTCCTATTCCACTTCTAAACAAAGATCTGTTATTGAAGGTTAGAGTGAACATTCACATATACAGAAATCATGCAAATGTCCTTATTTTCCTTTAGGGAAAGAATTGCAATGCTTTACAGGGGCTAGCAAAGATAAACATGGTCAAGGACAATGCGAACCTTGGGCCATGGGTTAGCATGCATCAGGTGCATAAGAAGAAGGACCAGAAATGTTAGGGATTGTGGAAAGAACGTTAGACCTCAGAGAGTCCATAAAGAGTTTTCTAGCTGGATGATCTTGGGCAAACATTTCATCAAATTTTTCAAATCGTGGGATGCAACCCATCCATTTAGTTCGTTTAGATTAGCATTTAAAAATAAAAAAAAATATGATACTGAATAAATAAAGTGTTGAAGATTGCCTTGCCTTGCCTATAGTAAAGATAAGTAGTACCTCATGACATTTTGCTTTCGATATACCACAGCATATATAGGTACATATGTCCTTAACTGTGAAATGAAGAACATTTATTACCATGAGTCACCAGTTAAAAAATTGAAAGCCCTTGGAATAATTCCACTTTGTACCTGTTTTTTTTCCACTAGTGGAAATTGGGTACAATATCTCCTTTTGTTATTACACTATCTGCTATTGAAAATAAAAAGCCCAATAAAATAATAGGCATAAATGTGGATGAACTATATTGTACAACCCACATGACCAAAAGTTTTCTAATTGTTGTTCCTCTGCCACAGCTGGTATTGCTCCTACGGCTGTTACACTTGACATGATGCAGTTGACTCATCACTCTCCACGATGGAATTTCAGAGTGAAAGAAAAAAAGAATGAGTCAGAGACTTTGATTTCCTATTTTATCTCCACTCTAAATCTCAACCCAGATTGTATTCTGATGTACTGTATGTTATTTGTGAAAGCAAAGACAAAAACACCAGTGAATACATGATAAGACCTAACTCTGAAAGCCCAGTCAATGCCAATTAGCAGTGATATTTATCATTGATTATCCTGTTCAAACCTTCCACAAAAATTATTTATAGCAGAGCAAAGTGAGGTATAAAATAATTTTCAACTGTGTAAGGATACTAGGCTAGGAAATAGTGGGTCCAGGATTAAACGAAGAGGGTATAACTACATCTTCCCCCAAATCAAAATATTATAGATAGAATAGCAAACTTGGCAAATTTAAGGTTAAATGAGGCACTCTGTCAATTTACCGTTTATGTTCTAATGGCTTGCTCATAAGTAGTCATGGGCAAGGTGAATTCAAGGGCTTGGACTGAGATCCTGATCTGAAACATCATCAGCTCCTTTATGTTATGGCTTAAAAATTTTTAAAACTAAAAATTCAATATATTCTTCCATTCTGCACATGAGAAAACAGATTACAGAAAGCAGCCAAGTGATAAATGTGTGACTACTCAGAGTTTGATAATTGCGGTACATGTCAGGAAAGAGCTTTAGTATGTTATGCTAAGGACAAAGTTCACATGAAGTACAAAGTAGCAGAAAGAGTTTTGTTTTCTGACTCACATAGAGATGTGAAAATGAAGTCAATTATAAAGAAAAGAATAATTACAAATAGGTTAAAAAAATACAGCCTCTTAGTATATCCAAGGGTTAAAGTGGACGGTCCTTTTATGGAACCCACTGGTCCTTCTGTCATAAGACTTATGGAACTAAAAATGGTTATCTCTATGATGAGTATGATCATTATGTATATCTAAAGCATACCCGAACAGTGGCTGGCAAATGCCCAGCACCTCAGGTTGAAAGACAGAGTGAAATGATCCTTCTGACCTTGTCAAGTAAGGTGCTGGTGTACAAATCTGGAGGAGGTGGATGTGCATTAATCCTAGCACTCAGAAGGCTGAGGCAGGAGGATTACAAATTTGATTTCAGCCTGGACTATCAGCCAGACCCTCTCTCAGAAAACAAAAACAAAACAATCTGAAGATGCTCAAAATGGTCAAAAATGGAGATATTAGACCTGAAAATCATGATACATATTCTTGTAGTAGCCATTTGCCCTAGGCTTGTTCACAAAATGAGTACTTTGTACATAGCAAACACAAGGACTTCAGAATAGATCCCTAAGAACTTCTGATTCAGGCAAATTAATCTCTCTCTCTCTCTCTGTCCCTCCCTTCCTTTCACACAAACATACATGCATATCACTGAAGAAGGAAGCTATTTTGGAAGTTCATTATTTACATGCTTCAAATAGACCTAATCAGGTTAAATCATAATGATCTGACCATGCATCTGCTTTACCATTTTGACTATGCATTTCCTAGCTGCTTTGCATTCTAAGCAGCTAACAAAATATCTGACACAGTGGCCACTCAGTAGATCATAATTAAACAGAAAAAGCTGTAATCCTTTTGTTTTTGTGGTTCAGCGAGAGTGACCCTTTAAACGTCTACTAATTGCAGTACTCCTCATAAAATACTCCAATGATGCCCCAGTTGGAGTTGGAATAAAATCTGAAATACAAGGTCTTCTTGAGCATGTGCTATCTTCCTCTCTGACTCCACATTACATGAATTTTTATGTTTAGGACTTCTGGGAAGATGGTGACCGGGTAGGCAGCAGAGAGGGAACCTCCCAGAGGATTGCCACCCAGAAAATGAGGACAGAAAGGAGAGAGGGGTGTACCCTGAGCCCACGAAGGATCTGAAATGGGAACTAAAGCCCTCGGAAAGACCAAGCAAAATCTCTCCTGGAGGAAAGGATCGGAGGGCCGCCGTGGCACAGTCGGAGGGAGAAGAGACCGAGAAAGAGGAAGCCACTGCTTCAAACACACTCTTGGCCCAAGCCCTCGTTCCAGCAATCACAGCTTCAGCTTCGGAGACCCACGCTCATGGAAGCCTCCCGACTCGGTCAGGGGAGAGCGGAGTTCCGAGAGCTGGTCCAGGTCTGGAGAGGAGAGGGCGCAGCCAGGAAAAGAGGCAATGGTGGTTGGGAACTGTTGTCAAATCCAGTGTGAGGATGAGAGGTTGCAATAGCCACCGAAGCAGAGTCCCCACCCTGCAGCAACCTTCCTAATCAGCACCTGGAGGTAAGGTGGAGCCAGAACAGCCAGTACACAGTCCAGCACACCCAGCTCTATGCCTGCCTCGAGGCTATGGCCTCCTGCCTCTCCACTGTGTGGATGGCTGCCAGTGGGGAGTGGTGGGGTGCATCAGCAGTGACCCCAGAGCCACAGAAACTCCCAGGGATCCAGCCAAGGAACAAATGGGAACTGGAGCACAACAGCAAGAGAGAGCTGCAGATGGAGGTGGATCACATGGTCCCATGCCCTTCTCACTCCAACATCAAGCAGGAAGCATGACCTGAGTTACTGGGCTTCAGCTCCCACCTTGAATGCCCTCTGTGAGCACCTTGAGCCTCGGCAGCCTGCGCAATCACCACCTGTTCCTGACAGCAATGGGACGAATCCACAGGCTTCAGGACTCTCCCCAAACTACTAATACAAGCAACAAGAGTGTCTCCATACTGCTTGCATATATGAACCTTGTATGAATCCATAGCAACAAATTAGATGAAAAGCAGCAGTCCAGAGGACTTCAAGATGGCAACCAGGTAGGCAACAGAGAGAGAACCTCCTGGAGGAATACCACTCAGACAAAGAAATGTAGGAATATAGCAACATGTGAAGGACAGAAAGGAAAGAGGTGGGTATCCTGAACTCGGGAAGGATCTGAAATGGGAACTGAAACCCTCAGAAAGACTAAGCAAAACCTCCTCTGGAGGAGGGGATTAGAGATCTGCCATGGCGCAGTCGGAGGGAGAGGAGACGGAGAGGGAGGAGGTCGCCGCTCCAAGCACACCCTTGGCCCACACCCTCATTCCGGCATTCACAGCTTCAGCTTCAGAGACCCATGCTCACAGAAGCCTCCTGACTCAGCCAGGGGAGAGCAGAGTTCTGACAGCTGGTCCAGGGTCAGAGAGGGGAGGGTGCAGCGAGGAAAAGAGGCAATGGCAGTTGGGAGCAGTTGTCAAACCCAGTGTGAGGATGAGAAGTTAAGACAGCCACTGGGGCAGAGTTCCCACTCTTCGGCAACCTTCCTAATCAGCGCCTGGAGAGAATCAATGCAACTAGTACACAGCCCACCACACCCGGCTCTGCGCCTGCCTCGAGGCGGTGGTCCCCTGCCTCTCTGCTGGGTGAGTGGCTACTGGCGGAGAGCAGTGGGGAAACTTGGCGGTGAGCCACGGCGGCTCCCAGGGATCTGGCCGAGGAGCAGACAGGGCCTCCAGCACTGCAATGGGAGGGAGATTCAGATGGAGGTGGATTGCATGGCTCCGTGCCCTTCTCACTCCAACATCAGGCAGGAGGCATGAGCTGGGTTGCTGGGACTCAGCTCCTGCCCTGACCTCTCTCTGGGAGCACCTTGAGTCTCAGTGGCTTGGGCAAGTGCCTCCTGTTCCTGGCAACAATGGAACGAACCCACGGACTTCAGGACTCACCCCAAACTATTAATGTGAGCACCAAGAGGGTCTCCTTACAGCTAGCACATATGAACCTTGCATGAACCCATAGCAATGGATTAGATGAAAAGCAGCAGACTGGGAGTCTGAAAAACAACAACATACTCCATACAGCAGACCCGAGAAAAATCCTCCAACTCTATTCTAGAACTAATCTTTAGACTCAGTTCATACCCTGAACTAACACAGTAAGAGTGGGCCAGGGAGATTTCAAGCCCTTATAGCAAGCATCGTAAGTTCGTCTGGTGCCCAGCTGCAAGGGGTGGGGAACGGTAATGATGGAGATCAGGGGAGGTAGGAGGAGAAGAAAGGGCCTTTGGCATCAAGGCAACAGGACAGAGACAAAGGGGTCACTGAGGGTGCCCCGATGGGGGCGCGTGCCCTGCAGCTGCTCCACTGTGTGTATGCCCCATGGCTGCTCCTCAGTGGTCCCCGCAGCTGCTCTGCTGTGGGCCCTGCTGCTCCCACTGTGGGCCCCATGTGGGCCCCACTGAGGGCGCCCCATTGACTGGACTTGTCCCCACCCATAGCATGGCGATGGGGCAGAGCTGGGGGGTCCGCTGTGAGCATATGTGCGTTTCCACCTCCGACCACGGCAGTTTGTATACACCCGTGTATGTTATAGTATAGTCTGAGGCAGCTATATCTCTTCCCAAGGTGAGAGTCCAAGGATAGAGATAAACCCAGGAGTACAGTTATTATCACAGGGAAGATAACTGATTGAGTGGTAGGGCAACGGAGATGAGGGAGGAGAAAAACTGAATGATCAAATGGGCCATCATCTATGAAACTGAGTAACAAAGGTGAAGGTAACATTATGTAGGACAGCATCCAGGGCTAATTCCCTTCTATGTTCTCTATAATTCTGTATTTCCTCAATTGTTTTTGTATTAACAGAAGTGAAGATAACTTTATATTATACAGCATCCAGTGCAAATTCCCTACTATCTTCTCTACAATTTGGTATTTCCTTTAATGTTTTTGTGTTAACTAATGTGAAGATAACATTATGTAATACAACATCCAGTGCTAATTCCCTACTATATTCTGTATAATTTTGTATTTTCTGTATTGTTTATG